>JAUKPQ010045815.1:7216-119335 GCA_032273045.1 Chloridella minuta | reverse complement strand
ACTGATGAGTTATTGGATAGACAAACACAGTTACAAGAACCACCAACAACAGATGCATTATATGATGCATCAATTACGTTCATAAATCCTGTCATTGATGCAGTTGCACTTGTTATAATTCCACCAAAACTTGCAGTGAAACTAGCCATCGTTCTAAAATTAATATCACCATTAACACCACGAGTTAGTATTTGAGGATCAGATGGTGAGTTAATCACACTATCAATTTTTAATTTAGAAATAAAAACTGTATCATTTTGACCACTAAGTGTTAAATTGGAACCACCTATAATAACAGATCTATTAGATTGACATAAACAATTATTATATCCACCTATTATACTTGAATTTCTAGAACAAATTAAACTATTATCACAACCTCCAACAATTGATGAGTATTTTGAATTATCATAAATATAATTACTTCTACCTCCAAGTATTGATGAGTTAGTGCTGCAATAAACAATTGTGTTACCACAACCACCAATAACTGATGAGTAGTCAGAATGATAAGCTATCACATTACAACGACCACCAGCTATTGTAGAATTACAAGAATAATTACACATACAGTTACAAGAACCACCTAAGATTACAGAGTTTTCATTACCATCTGATAGTAAGTTACAACAGCCAGCAACGATAGCTGAGTAATAGTTAGAATCGCTATTACCACAAATTTCGTTACATCTACCAGCAAAAATACCAGAAGAACGAACACCACAAGTAATCGTGTTTCTTTCTCCACCAACTATTGATGAACATCTAGAATCATAAATATGATTACATTGACCACCAGTTATTGTAGAATTACAAGAGCCGTCACATATGTGATTTCCAGAACCAGCGAATATACCTGATTTACAAGAATATTGACAAATTGAGTTCCAACCTCCACCTATAACAGATGATCTGTCAGAATTTTGATTAATTCTATTATAACAACCACCCATAATTGATGAATCTTCAGACCCATCACAAACCCTATTACAACGACCCGCCATAATAGAAGATCTATCGGAGTTACATATGTAGTTACAACATCCTCCTGATACTACGGAGTGCCAAGAAAATTGACATACGCAGTTGCAAGAACCACCCAATATCACAGAACCTTCATTTCCTAAAGAAATTAAGTTACAAGTTCCACCAACAATAGAAGAGTAATAACCCCAATCACCACCACCACAAATTTTGTTATATCGTCCAGCAAATATACCGGAAGCATCAGCACAACAAGTAATTGTATTATGATGACCACCTATAATACTGGATCCTAGCTCAGTGCAACGAATTATATTATTATTACCTCCGATGATGGTACCTTCGTCTGTATTACATATTGTATTATTACATCCACCAATTATATTAGAAACACAACTAGCAGTTAAACTATTATTACAACCATAGAATGTTCCTCCTCCACCTAATGAAGAAGCTTCTCTATAGTTGATATTACCTTCTGTATCAGCAACTAATATTTTTGTATTAGCATTACATTGGTCTAAATTATTTATTTTAAAATAAGGAACTAAAACTGTGTTACTTTGTGTACCTAATGTTAGGTTGTATCCACCCAATATAACAGAGTTTTCAGAATTAATTATACTATTTGTAGAACCACCGATAATTGAATTACCACTAAGAAGAACATCACAATATCCACCATATCCATTACTTGTAGTAAGTCCGATTGTTGAAATAGAATTAGATTTACCACCTAAAATACTAGAATTATCTGTCTGTGCGATAAAATTCAAACCACCTCCTAAAATAACTGAATAACCATGATCATTACCACCACCATCAATTATTTGATTAGAGCAACCTGCAAATATACCAGAGTATTGTGTATAATCAATAAGGTTATGACAACCTCCAAATATACCAGAGTAGTCCGACGCTCCACATATTGTGTTTTCAGAACCACCAATAATAGATGTATAATCTGTACCGACAATGCAGTTACAATAACCACCAACTATTGAAATATAATTATTTCCATATCCACATATTTTGTTACAACTTCCACCTACTATTGATGAATAACGAGTGTCATAATAAATCGTATTACAACATCCACCTACTATTGATGATTCACAAACCTGGCAAGTACTTGTATTACAAATACCACCCATAATGGTGGAGTTAGAACTTTGACATTGAATTCTGTTACAAGATCCACCTAAGATAGATGATTTTAATGATGAATTATAAATAGTATTACAATAACCACCAACTATAGATGAATCAAAGGAACCGTAAAAGAATCCTGGTCCATAAGGATTTTCTTTTCCACAAATTTTATTACATCTACCACCAACGATTGTTGAATATGCAGAATAATTTTTAATTATATTACAACGACCAGATAATACACCAGACCTATAAGAATATCCACATATGTGGTTATTATTACCACCCAATACAACTGATTTGCTAGAATATTGTATCTTATTCCAACCACCAGAGAATATACCTGAATGGTCTGAATAATCACATATTCTATTACAACATCCACCCATAACAGATGAATAATTAGAATAGTAAAATATACTGTTTCTATACCCACCAATTATACTTGAGGCACAAGAATCACAACAAATTGTATTGCAACAACCACCCATTATACTTGAATTACAAGAATTATATTGAACTTTATTACAACATCCAGCTACAACAGAAGAATTACAAGAATAATCAGTAATACAGTTTCTAAAACCACCAATAACAGTTGATCTACAAGAGTTATCTAAAATTCTATCTTGTGAACCACCTATAATTACAGACCTATCTGAGTTATTACAAATTTTACCACTAACACCAGAAAATATACCAGATTTACTAGATGATTCTATTATATTATCACTACCACCAACTATAGATGAACTACTTCCACCATTCAAAGTATTTTGATAACCACCGATAATAACACCCTGACAAGTATTATTTAAATAATGACTTTCTCCCGAATTTAAGTTTTTATTGATATCAAATGTTAAACTTGACGATGAGGTCAATCCATTACCAGTTCCTACTGGTATTTGATTTTCAGGAATAGCTATTGTTCCTGTTCCTCCTTCTTGAGCTAATGTTTCTAAATAAGTGAAGTTACCATCCATCTCGGCAATAGATAATCTCCTTCCAATTTGGCCTCTAAGAATTAAACTTTGTGTTGGCATAATTATATAGTATATTTTTATTAAGTATATATAAAAGTATAAAATTCATAAAATAGTAAAATGTTTATTAAAACAAAAAAACACCCCAATTTGGAGTGTTTTATTTTTTATAACAATTAAAAATATTAAGAGTTATACAATTCTGTTAATCTTGCTTCAATATCTGCATCAGTCCATTGACCAGCAGCATCATAAGCTGCTCCTTCCCAAAGAACGATAGCTTCTTCAAGCTCTTCGATAAAACATCTAACCATTTTTTGTTTTGGTAGATCTACTACTCTATTTACAGTTAAAGTTGAAACAGTTTTGCTCTTTTCTTCTTGTAAAACAATCTTCTTAGGTGAATTAAGTGTAATGTTCATAATTTTTGAATTTATTTTCTTTTATATATTAACTTTTAAACCTTCTTTTTTTTCTTTTTTTTAGCAATTATACAATATAAAATATTTGTGTGTTTGTTTGCCTACTAGAAGTTATACCAACACTTGTCTGAGTATCAATAATTGACCAACTAGAATTATTATTAGATACAGCTAAAGTCCAAGATACTGGATCTCTTTCTGGTGAATCGTTACCAGTAACGTAATAATAAGAATTAAAAAATATTGGATCCACATTATCTATGTAAATAGTTGATGTTCCAAAACTTGTAGTTCCAAAAGTATTATCACACCATTTTGTTTGTTTATCATGATCTATAAGTTTATAAGCCGTTTCACTTGGCACATTAGCACCATCTGGATTAGTAGCACTTGCTGATGGTCCCCAGCTAACTGTAGCACCATTGTATAATAAAACTAATTCAGAAGCTTGTATTGCACCAAAAGCAATGTTATCAGCACCAGTTGTTTGAGTCATTACCCATCTAAGATATCTATACTTAGTAGGTATATCTGTAGAATGTGTAACACCCGTATTAACTAAAGATTTATTATACGATGAATCTATAAAGTTACCAGTAGAAACTTGATACTCATTCACTAGTAAAACTGTACCAGTAATATTAGTAGGTGGAAGAGCCACAATATATGGATTAAAATCAGCTGTGTAAACAACAGTATTATTTATTCTTATTCCATATAAACCACCATTAAAATATTGAAAATTATTTAGGGGACCTCTACATCCAATTGCTAAAGGATATTTATTATCTTGTAGATTACCACCATTAGTATAAACTGTTTGAGAAACACCATTATAATATACTGATAAAGTAGAATTATCAGATACTATAGCAACGTGTGTCCAAACACCAGGAGTCGGTTCAGTAGCTGCATCTTGTCCATTTCTAATTTTTAAATAACCAGAGTGATAAAATATATCTATATTTGAATCACCATCTTTTTGAGACATAACAGTAAAAATTCGACCAGGGGTACTCATAGTTGCAGCTTTACTCCAAAATTCTATTGTATAAGTAGTACCAAGTGCAAAATCACTACCACTAGGAACCTCAATAGAAGAACTACCATTTAATACTATACTTCCATTATTTATAACATATCTTGGTGATATCTCATTATAATTGCCTAATACTTGTGTTGATGATAATGGTCCATCCCATATTCTAACAATATCAATATCTCCATCTATAAACTCTGAAAGATCCCATCTCTTACCGATGTCTATTCCAAGTCCACTTGTTGTGGTGGGAACACTACAAGTGACTGATGAGTAAAGATCACCATTTAAATATAAATTAAGATGATTCTCATCATATGTTAAAGTGACATTATACCAAGTTTCAACTTCCGGGACAAATCCACCTGTATATTTCCAAAGATCTGAATCACCAGTAAAGAACCCACCTGATATTTTATAGTCCCAAGAATTTCCAATAGGATTACCATTTAAGAAACCAATTGCAAAGTTGATATACGGATGACCATTATCAAAAGTATTTGTAATAATTTGTGGATTTGTATTAGATGTTGGTAATGATTTTAAGTTAAACCACGTATCAACAGTAAATTGTTTTAATGTTCCGAGATCATCACCATGAGTAGATTGACTTAATCCATTATTAAAATAAAAAGATCCATTTAAATACTTAGGAGTATTGATAAGATTAAAATCATTACCATTACCAGATATATCATTCCAAATTGGATTTGTAGCTCCAAATTCAATATCAGTAATACTTTTATCATTCTGTAGAAAAAGTATGTATAAGAATAAATCATTTGTAGGAACTGAACTGGATGTATAAAATAAATTATCATCAATATAATATTTAACTCTTATTCCATCAAAAATAATACTATAAACAGTAGAAGCTGGATACGAACCATTAGTTACATTAACACTAAAATTTCCACCTTCGGTTAACGATATCACACTATCACCACCAGTTCCATAACCTAAATAAAAACCAAAACTTGATCTTGTATAAGTAGCATCATTATTTATAGGTGGAGTTTGAGATACACCACACATAATATCACCTAGAGTTTCACCTCTTTTAAACTTTAACTTAAATGGACTACCAAGAGGTATTGTTTCAACAGAAATTCCTTTATCATTCCAACCTCCACCATTTTGTGAGGTCACTGAATTAGAACTAAAAGTTACTCCAGAACTAGCAACTTGGTCAAACGTAAATGTTTTTCTGTAAAAATCATAATTTAGTGAATCTAAATTTAATTTTAAATTTAAATTTGGTGAAGCGACATTAGGTGAGAAAAAACTACTTAATGGTCCTGAAAAACTTGAAAGTCTACCTATCATTTTATAAAAATGTATTTAATTGTGCTAAAACATTTGACCAAGTACCACCATATCTAAAGAAACTAAATCCTATAATATCAGTTTGATTAGGATTTCCAACAGCAGTTGCACCATTTCCCCAAAGTGTAGACATAGTTGTTCCATCTATTGATACACCAACCGGAGCATAAGCAGTTGGACCTTGTGGTATAACTATTGTACCAGTTGTGACTCTATTATCAGTAGTTGGTAGATTTATAAAATCCGCAACAAAGTTAGATCCAATTGTATCTATATACCAAATACTACCATTATCAAAATTAAATTGAATACTTGAAGGTGAAAGTCCAGACTCGGTAGCACTATTTAATACTTCAGTGGTTTGTTGTAAAGTTGCTAATCCATACATTTCTAGTGATGAGAATGTATTACCTGAACTGATATTCTTACCACTTTGACCAGTTAAATTTATATACCAAAAACTATAAGTAGCAGTTTCATTATTACTATCAGTTAGTCCAAAACCTACTGATGAATCTACTACTAGTTGTAAATCACCAGTTGATGGTATGTAGTTATCAACTTGCGCAATAAATAAGATAGATGAATCTCCTTGAACATATTCATCAACCATATAGTTTTCTGTTAGTGTATTATAAACCAAAACACTTTGACCTGGTGTATAAGCTAAACTAGTTTGAGTGACTAAATTAGCAATATATCCTGCATCTGGAACTTGTAATGGGGTGCTTGAAGTAGCACTATATTTATCAGCTAATCCTTGTGGTCCAGTATATCCCTGAAAACCTTGTGGTCCAGTATATCCCTGAAAACCTTGTGGTCCAGTATATCCTTGAAAACCTTGTGGTCCAGTACCGGATGTTCCAGTACCAGATCCTGCTGCGCCCTGAGGACCAATTTGACCAATTAGATTTAGATACCAAAAGCTATAAGTAGCAATTTGGTTTTGACTATTTGTTAATCCATATCCAACTGAGTTATCAATCAGTACTGATAATAAACCATTAGATGCATCATATCCATCGACTTGACCTTGAAATGAGATTGTTGGTTCATAAATATAATCATCATTAAAAAAGTTATCAATTAATGTGTTATAAGCAAGAATACTCTGACCAGGTGTATATCCAAGTTCTATCTGTGTGTATAATAAAACAATCTCACCAATTGATGGAACTTGTAATGGGGTACTTGAAGTAGCATTATATCTAAATCCTTGTGTTACATTATGGACATAATTTGAAATTTTCTTATCTACGAAAAGAGGAGTCTTTTCTTTTAATAAGTCAATTTGAGCTTGTATTCTAGATAGAGCTATTCTAGCCTCATTATTAGTTGAAAAATCCAATTCAATAGTATTAGATTTAGTTACTATTTTAACAATATTATTAATAGCTCTTAATGATGTTATTGAAAACCCATCAATAGTATGTCTAATAATACCAGTGATGTCCTTAATTTTTAATAATCTATCAGTTCCTGATACTTGTACTAAAAAGTTTTCTAATTTATACGCCATTATATTTTTTCTAATTTTTTAAGAAGTTATATCTAAATTTATAATAACACCATCTAGGTAATTTTGTGCAATATCTGAGAAATCAAAAGATAATGAGTGTGATCCAGTTGATGTTATTGAAGAAATCAAATTACTTTCAGTTCCAAGTAATATCAAATTAGATCCTGTTATTGATATAATACCATCTCTATTATCAACTACTGAATTAACCAATAAATCAACTAAACTGTTTTTACTAATTACATTTGATGTTCCATAAGTTGTTAGTGATATAGAAGTTGAGAATGTGTATCCAGTTACACTATAAGAACTTCCACCTGCATAAGTAGGAGCTGATGTAGTTAATGATGAAGAAATAGTCGCACCAGTTCCACCAACATATTTTTTGAAATAAATCACTGGATCTATACTATCTGCTAATGGATCAATATTTGCAATATCTATATTAGGATTTGATAAGACATAACTTAGTATTGATTGAGCCTGAATAGCATCGTATTCTGTTAAAAACATTAGTAGTAATGTTCCTAATGTTTCATCATCAATTGATAAAATAGTTGATGTTCTTGATATTGAATTAATAGTTGATAAATTAATATAAATAAGTGGTCTATTATTAACATCACTTATAACAATTGATTCACCTACTATATGAGATGATATATCCGTATAAGATAGCCCTGTAAAAGAAGTTCCACTTTGGTTAATAGTATCTGGGAAGAATGAGTATGTATCATCTATAACAGCAACCATTACATCTAATGTAACAGCATAATTAGCATTTGGATTTGTAAGATATAACTGTTTTATTCTATTACTTGAATTACCAGTTAAAACAATTAATTGACTGAATGATAATCTTGTTGAAAGATTATCATAATAATAATAATCAACATAATTATCTTCTTCATTTACTGATGCTTTATTATAATTGGCTTTAATAACCAAAAATGTTGCATTATCACCTAAACCTAAATGATTGAGTAAATAATTAGCTTGACCCGCTTTTAGAATTACTCTACTTTTGAGTAACTGCTTATATGGAATTCTTATATCTCCACCAATAAGTCTTTCGACAGTATTAACTCCTTCAATTGCAACAAAATCTGAATTTTGAATTTTAATAAACTGATTAGTATTGCCAAATATTGAATTGTTTCCGGGACATCCTATACACATAATTGAGTTTTTAAATTTACTTATATATTAATTTTAAAAACTTAATCTTTATTAATATTGAATATCTCTTACATCTATCATATATTTATCCGAAATTGAAACATTTTCAGATTCTGATATTCTAGTAATCTTAATAATCTTTCCTTTATTTATAGATAAATATGGATTATTTGATAGTAATGATGATGATGATGTGTGAATTGTGTATGGAATACTACCACTTACATAATTTACAAAATTTAAATTTGTTGAGACATCAAGAACAATTTGTGAATTTGTAGCACCCACTGATGTTATAAAATATTGTCCTGAGAAGTCATATACCGAACTAGTACCAACAAATAGATTATTTAGTACAATACAATCTCCTGATTTTATAGAATTATTGACAATATATCCATTCTCTTTTAATGATAATTGAAGAAGGTTGTTTGTATTAACAACTATTGATTCATCAAAATTAATATTAAAATTAAATTCTTTCCAATTTTTTGCAGAATTTTGAACAGATAAACTTTTGTTATAAAATACTGGTAAGTCTATATCACTTATCAATACTGTCTCGATCTTATTTGTTCCTGTGCTTTCCAATCCTAGAGGATTTAAAGTATTAACTAAAATATCTAATTTTTTATTTTCACTAGACATGTCCGAACCTGATATTATAATTTCAACACTTTGACGATAGCTAAGATCTTCTGTAAATAATACTTTTAAATTATCACTATTCATTAATTCGACTGATACTTCATCATTATTGATTATATTTAACACAAAATCTTTATTACTATTTACATTTACACTTATAGGTATTACTTGATTACCAAAATACATCTGAGACGTATTATAATTAGATATTGAGAAAAAATTAGGCTCTACATTTTTTAAAGAAATACTAGCAAAATCATTTAAATCATTTATTGAGACTTCTATACTATCTGAGCTTACTATTTGATTTGTACTATATAAATTTAGTAATTTATCTAAGTTATCAATTCTTGCCTTTATAACTCCAAAATCAGTTTGTGTATATAATAACTGCTTCATATTAGTTATCTGTTCCTTCATTGATGAATGTTCAGATATTATATTTAAGAAACTATCATTAATACTTGATAATCTTCTCATAGCCTCGTTATATAAACTCATGCTAAAAAGAGAATTTACCGCCTGTGGATTATAAGCCTCAATTGGATTATCATTAACTATATTAAAGTTTAAATTAAGTGCAAATTGATAAGCCGTTCCGTCTTGATTACCATTAGTGACAAACTTTTTATAAGGTGGGAATCTAACCCCAACCTCATCAGTATTTGGATTATTTTCTGGATTATCTAAAAATGAAACACCATATAGATTGGTTTTTCTATTTCCTGTTCCATCTTCTACTGTATAGTACCAAAGTATAGCATTAAATTCAAAATCACTTGGTGGTTGGTTATTTACTTCGAGTGCATTAAATTGATCAAAATTTGATATGTTATTTAATTCAATATTCATTTTAACATAGTGATCAGTATTAAAATCAATTGTTATACCATCTACTGTCGATCCATTAACAATTGGTGTATTTACATCACCATTAACTCCATAAAAATCACCTCTTCTTCTAATTGAATCACCATTTTGAACTTCATATGTGAAGTCCTCTGTATCAAAATCCCCATAGTATCCACCTGGATAATTTTGTGGATTACTAACAATAGGTGATGAGAATAATTCAGCTCCTATAATTTCTGGTTGATACTGATTTGGTATAATTGGGAAAATAAGACCAGGTTTATAATTTATATCTTCTAAAGTTCTAAAAAGTATATCTGGTGTTTTTCCAGTATGATCTGGAACATGAGCAAATACCTCAGTATAAGCTTTATTGGCTTCTTGTACATTTGAAATACCGTTTATTTCACCTAAATATTGAACCAATCTATGATAAACAAGTGTTGCTATTGCTTGTGATCCAGCCGCCTTTTGATTTACTGTTGACACTAAATCAATAGTTATTACATGGTTGTCACTAATATTGGTTGTCACAGATCTTACTCCCACCGTAATTGGACCTTGCCAAGTACTTCCTGATCCATAAACTTCATCAATGAAAGTTTGTTCTTCGATAAAATCAATTTTAATTACATCTCCTGCTCTAAAATTGGTAATTCCATTCATCTCTAACTCTAGATATGTATTAGTAACATCTAAATTAAGGATAGTATAATCAGTTATTTCTCTTTCTTTCCAAATATATTCTGGAAAATATGTATCATCTGTTAAACTTAATCTTTCAAATTCTATTAGATTGTCGAAATATTCATCTTGTGGTAGTGCTTGTTCTAATCCAATAAGTCCTAGTTTTTTACACCATTTAAAAAATATCTTCTCAGATGTTGTTTCAAGTGCTGTATTATCATAATAATATTGTGTATTATTTAGTCTAGACTCTCTTATAGTAACTTCATGATTTGCTACATAATTTCTAAGTGACTCCACTACTTTATCACCGAAAAATTCAGGTTGAACTACATTAAGACTACTAAAAGATGCGAAGTTCCAATATATGTTACTCGCTTGTGTTCCTCCTAAACTTTCGAGGTTTTGTTTTGGAAAATCTAATAGTGTGTATTTTGAGAAATACATTTTATAATTACTATTCTGATAGGCTGCTGAAATATCCTCAGCTGCGCCTGGAAAAGCATAAAATGAAGTTCCGTTTTCTTTTAATGATTTGTATAGTGGAGTTACCATTTAAATAGAATTGTATTTTTTCTATATATTAAAACACATCTTTTCTACAAACAATAAAAAAAATATTAATATAATAAATAAAATTATAATTTATAATGGGTCATTTATTCTACTTTATAGGAATTTTTATATTTCTAAGTGCCTTATCCAATGTCATAAACTTCAATGCCTTTTTTAAAATAAAAAATTGGATAAAGACTTTTAAAAAAGTAGCTGGTAAGGATCCAATTAAATCAGATTTTAGAAATAAAGGTGATTATAATACCTATACAACATATACCACACTTTCTAGTATAGAATCTTTCTGGATGTTACTTGGAATTGTAACTCAAAGTTGGTATATTTTTATATCAATACTTCTATTTAATGTATTTTTAAACCTAATACTTTCAATATTTAAAATGAATATAATTGAAAAAATATTACTAAATGTATATGGAGTTTTTAAATTAATATGTATTTTAGCACTGGTAGTTAATCACTTTCACTTTCACTTTGATTGGTTAAGCCTTATTGGTAAGTGATTTAACAAATTCTAAAATAGAATTGTTTGTTCCTACAATTGTATATTCATATAATCCAAATGCTCCTAATTCACTAGGTGGTGTTTCATAATAATTTATATCTTTTAAGCACTCGTCAATTTGATTACGATATTTTAGATAAAAATCATATATATCAGAGTCATTTATTAAACCCTCAATTTTCACATCTTTTGGAGTTTTTATAAATGATTCAATAAAACTATCAAAATCTCCACCAGATTTCTCAATAGTTTTTTCTATCATTGACTTTATCTCATCAATAACCTCCTGGAATTTATTGGCCTGTATGGCTTCTGTGAATTTCTTAATCTTTTTCATACATTATATATTAACCCCAAATACCGGAAAAATTACCATTATACCATAGTCCTCCATAGAATTTACCATCCTCAAATAATCCATTTGACCATATTCCAGAATTCCAAGTTGAGTTTTTGAATACCGATACACATTTTAGATTAGTATCAATTATTCCAGTATCAAGTGTAAATCCATAGATATCAGATAGAAGTAAATCAACAACAACTTCTGTTGTTTTATTAACTTCATCTATGGTTGTATCTAAAATTTGATATATTTTTGGATTTTCAGTAGATCCAAATATTGAATATATTCCATTAGTTACGTTGTCCATAACATAGAATTTATCATTTAGATTGAATCTATAAATTCCATCTAATGTAAAGCTGTTAGTACTTGTATCTATTCTTATAATAGAAATATCGTTCAATATACCACCTTTCCAAGTCGAATTATTGAATGTTATATTATAAGCATTACCACCATAGAAAACACCGTTAAATGTTCCTGTATACCAAGTCGAGTATTTATGACGAGTTGAAACATCTGGTAACCCATTATCATTTAAATTTAAGTAGGAATGGAATTCACCTAATGAGAATCTACCAGCATGCCATATAGAATTTCTAGTATTTGTTGATTTTGTTCCAAATCTACTTATTGGTTTTTTTGAAGAATTAAACTGACCATTATACCATATTCCATTTTCAAAATCACCAGAATTCCATACACCATCTAACCAAAATGATCTTCTTGAATCAGTATTGAATATACCATCATTCCAAGATCCTCTGACCCAGATACCACCTGTAAATTTACCATTTTGCCAAGTACCATCATTCCATGTTCCATCAAACCATCTTCCATTTTGCCAAGTACCACCATACCATCTTCCAGAGTACCAAGTTCCATTTTCCCAGGTTCCGTCAAACCATCTTCCACCGAACCATTTTGAACTACTTTGATTAGTTAAATTTGGATCAATTTTTACTTGTATTTTCTTATCAAAAATATTTTTAGAAGTCCATTTACCATAATACCAATCACCGGACTTCCAAGTACCACTTATCCAAGTGCCACCAAACCATCTTCCGCCTTCCCAGATACCTTTGTACCAAACAAGACCACCACTTGAATCTAAACCTATTGTTGCATCTGAAACTTCAGCATCTAATATCCAATAGAAATTTTCAGTTAATGTAGTTAGATCCAAACCATCAATTAGTCTAAATCTATATTTAGAGTAATCTAAGTTAATAAGTTTGTACTTATTGTCAATTAGATCATAATTTTCTGGAAGAATTTCAATTGATTGTTTAACTTTTTTATCACCAACACCAATATCAAAAATATCAACTGGTTGATAGTTTAAAAATGGATCTTGCTTAATAAAGTATATACTAATTGGATCATTTGGTAGAAATCCTAACCAATTCACATCTATCTCAATACTGTAATTATCTATTTTTCTAGCTGAGTGATATCCAAGAATACTTGGATGATTAGACTCCGTAGCAGATATTTTCACTGTTACTCCTTCACCATTTTTTAAATTATGTGGTGTTGGAAATGAAAATTGATATTTCGAATTAGTAGAAGATGAAACATTTGACGGAATAAGATCAAATTCACTCTCTAATTTAACTATCTGAATAGCTAGTTCAAACTTATAGTCTGTATAAATTACAGCTGATAAGTCTTTAATTATATCAGAATCTGATAATAGAGCTTTGGTATATGAGTCTGTTGATATCTTATATCCTATATCTGTTTCATAATTTGTATAACTGAATCCAGCTTCAATTGTAATTTCTTTCCAATTTGGTCTTTGTATTCTATTGATATATTGTAAATCATCCGAAATTTGCTGAAGTGATCTTCTAGATAAAATTGATACACTGGTTATACTATTATTACCTGCAAATTTATCATGAAGTACCATTACATAGTAAGTTCCATCAAAATACTTATCAATTATTAATAATCTATCTGTTCTGTATTCTAATGCCCCAACTGGTGGTGGATATCCACCTTCTTTTAGGATAATATCTACAAAAGTCCATTTCATAAATGAGTCCCAAATATGTTTGAAATTTTGCCCGAAATAGATTTTATTTGTTTCGATCATACCACTATATGTTCCATAAACAAAATCTAAATAAACTAAATTATCATTTTCAATATTAGTATCAGGAATACCAGAATCTGGGCCAGGCATATCTTCATAGCATGGTAATGATAAAAATTCTTTATTTGGTACGTATTTTTTATTATCTAAAAAGTTAAGATAAGATATTAAGTTGTAAGTTGGACTATATCCGAAATCCAAGAATGTACTTTGATATCTTATATCCTCTTCTATTAGGTAATTTTGAGTTGTTAAAACTCCAACATTAGATTGTAAGTTATAGTATGCTGAGTATTGTGTATATTTTCCAGTAACTTGAAAAGATTGTGTTAATCCAACTGGTGATGCAGTTGGTGATGGAATATATTTATCTACAACCTCAATATCATAAGCATAATTGATGTAGTGATTTTTAAAGTTAGATAGGAATTCACTATTGTAATCAATATCGGTTATCGTAACAACAATATCTGTTGTTCCTCCAAATTCTCCACCAGATGCTAATGTAATAGTATCGCCTATACTGAATCCAAAACCTGATTGATTCACTTTAATTGATGAAATCGCACCAGCGCCATTAACTTCTATATCAAAAGATGATTTTTTATCACCACTAAAGTTCTTATATGAACCCTGACTATATCCAGAGGTTGCGTGTGTAGATGTAAATGATTTAACACCACCGGTTGTTGTCGCATACTTATTTAGATTCTTTATCTCAAGTATTCCACTAAACTGTGATAGATTTGATAAAATATTATCATTGAAGTCTGTGTAAAAGTACTGATAATATGTTGTGTTACCACCAGATATTGTACTAAAAACTTTATTAATTAAAAATTTACCACCAAATACTGGGCAATTTATTTCAATTACATCTCCTTTTTTAGGACTGACACTTGAGTTTGGTACAACAATTCTCCAAATACCTAGAAATTTATAAAAATAAAGATCGTATAGTGATACTGGTGCCGTAATTGTGGTACCAGTATTTCTATATCTAGATGTATCAACCGCTGGCATTAAATTAGAAATATGAGTCTTATTAGTTGTTATTCCAGTTGCTGAATATGTAAATATACCAGATAAGTTATTTGAACTTTCAAAAGTAAATGATGGTAGAACCTTATAAGCATCATCTAAATGTGTATAATATTCAAATGTCTTTGATCTATCTTGCCAGTAAGTGATCCAATTATTTTCAAAATAACTTGTTGTTAATCCTGTATTGCCATCATAAATATAATTTGTATTTTGCTTGAATTGAATAGATGACTCTGTTGCGGCTGTTGAATCAACTAAATAACTAACCGGAATGAAAAGTCTTTCAGGTAGCCTATATTGTCCATAGTCATCGAACCAATAAACCTTAGATCCTGCATCATAATCCATAAACAAAAGTCTTGGCTTTAATTCTTTGAAAAAATCAGAATTATATACGGTTACTACTGTTGTATAACTACTATTAAATTCTAATAGTTCATTTAGCTCTTGTTTAAAGCTAAACAAATCAAATACATCTTGTTTTTCTTTAGTGACTGAGTTATAACTTCTCTTATCCGCTAAAATACTCCAACCATGTTGTATTAGTCCTGGATCTCCGTTAGAATCGGTTAATACTGTGTATGGATTAAAAGTTGTTAAAATAGTTGCATTTATATCACTCCAACCATCTGTCCAACCTGATGTATCATTATCTACTATTGATCCAAATGGTTCTCCTGGATAGTCTAGTGTTGTATCTGTACTTAATCCTGTAATTGCCTCTATTTCTGCTACTGATAGTGTTGTGCCATAAATAGCTGAAACTCCTTGTAATACTAATGATGCACCGTAAATGTTTAGTATATCCCCCATATTTTCACCATTAAATAAGGTACCCCTAACAATGGGGTAAAGTATTCCAGTGAATGAATTTAGTCTTGTAAGTGGATCACCTGTAAGTGGGCTCACATAATCTACGAAATCATAATAATCATCTGTATATGTTGTTGTTGATAAACCACCATTGTATGATTGCCAGTCTTTTGAATATGCTCCATGATATCCAGGATAGCTCTCATCAAAAAAAGCTAATAAAATCATATCAGTTGGTCTTGACCATGTTGCAAATGTTGTTGTATATCCAGACTGTGGATTATCTAAAAAGCTATATGCATCAGTAGAACCATAAGATCTTTCTAAATATAATGATTGAGTATAACTCATTTTATATGGTGTAAATCCGGTAAGAGTTCCGGATGGTTGCGTTGTGAAATTTCCATCACCGTTTGATGCTGTTGATAGTATTTGTCTAGGTAAATCTAACCATCTTTCATTTGTTCCGGAAATTCCTGGTCTAAATGCTGTTGATGGAAGAACATATAGAGTTCCATCATAATTAGTATTATTATAACAAAAGTCCTGGAACCACACATCAAGAGAACTTGCAGCATTAGTTGCATCTAAAATTCCCATTGATGTTGAATCTAAAATTGCATAAATATCCGGGGAATAAGTACTAGTAATAAGTGTTTCTGAAATACTTAACCAAAGTGAATTTATACCACAGATGATTGTTTCATTTTTATATGAAAATACTTGATTTACACCAGATTGTGTGTAATAATTCAGGCATTCAACTGCTAATATATTTGATGTTGTTGATGAATACGCTCCTATAAAAGGTAGTACTTGATAAACAGATTCAAAAGTGCTAAATAACAATTTAGAATTTGAGTATTGAAAAGTTACAGAACTAATATCTCCAAATTGATTATCTATCCAAGAATCAATTACTGAGCATGCTCCGCAATTATTTGAATATGTCGCAGTTCCGCCAACATAGTAGAAATCGTATTCTACATCTCTAAGTTCATTTATTCTACTATCGATATCATATAGAAAGAGGTTGCCATTTTCAGCGGCTATTGCAATAAAGCTTGCTGTTCCGGAGAAATAGTCAGAATTATCTGTGAAATATTCCAAATCTTTAATATCATCGACTAAAAGATATTCATCATCTGGGGTTTTAAATTGAGAAATTCTGCGTTTGAAGGCTGTCCAAGAATCATTTTCAAAAACAAAGTCAATAAAAACACCATTATCACCACCAACATAGAATCTATTTATAGATTGATATAGTGTAGTGTTGAAATTATAAGCATCAAAGTCAGTTATATAAATTCTTTGCCAGTTTTTACCACCATCTTTTGTATTCCATATTTGATTAAATTTACCAACAACAACTCCTACTAAATTATTAAAAAATGATATTGAATTAAGTGTTGTGACTACTCGTGACTTTCTATCTTGAGTAGGATCTTCTGAAATGATTGACTCTTCTAAGAATATTCTTTCTATTGATAGATCAATTTTAGATATTTTTAATACTATACCATCATCACCACATGCCCAGTAATATTTTTCATTTTCATCTATTGATCGTATATTAGTTTTATACTTATTTGTAATAAAATTAGAATAATCTTCTTGGTGTAATATAATTGATCCAAACTCTCCTACGGTTATTGTTCTTTCTGGTATTGAGTAGGTTATCTCACCTTCTTGAAATGATTGTGTTCCATGTTTTAGTGTATCATATAATACCAATTCAAATAGATTATTATAATCCATTCGGCTTCTAAGTACATAGTTTTTCTTTTCGATAAAGAACATTGATTCACCATTCGTATAGATCGGAAAATAACCATTTGTTAGTCTTTGTAGTGTAAATTGTTTATCGGCATTAGATCCTAATTTAACTGAGACTGTGAAATTTATTAATTTATCATATTCATCTAGATTATTAGTTCTGACTAATTTACCAGATGTGTATTTATAGATACCATTTGTGTCACTATAATATAGATAACTTATATCACTACCAACCCTTGATGATACGTCATAAAAAGATGTAAAATATGTATCAGGATCAGTTGTTTCTGGTAGAGTTACTATTGATATTTGGTCTTTGACTAATACTAAGTGTCCATCTTTTAATCGAATACCATCTATTTCAAGATTTGGCTTATATCCTGTTAGATTTTCTATAGCTTCAGTTGTGACTATATCAACATATATTAGATTAGTTATCTGATCTTTAATTAATCTTGTTGGTGTGAATAGGTTTTTAAGTGTTTGTCCATATTCTAGTAAATGTTTATTTAAAAAATCAAATTGTGTTGATTTAGATACAATTGGTTCTTCATCTTGAACTGGTTGAAGATATGGTTTAACATATTGAGAGAAGTTCCATTTATAATTCCAGGTTTTGGATCTTTGTCTAGTTAATATATCATAGATATTATCAGTATCATTAATTGATGCAAAAAGAGCACCACTTAGGACCTTTTGATAAAATCTTAGAGATTTTAAATCTTGTTTTAATGATTCGAAATCAGTTGTTCTTAGAGAGTCTGAATTGGTAGTCCACTGATTTGTATCTTGATTTTTTATCCACATATTATTTTTTTACTTTTAATTTCCAGATTACTGTTTTACTATCAACATCTATTGAATTTGATACTAATATTACTTTAGATTTATGAAGAATTTGTTTTATCTCATCAATAAAGTCGTCATATTTATAAATATCCGTAATATATTCACCAATATCTATTATGAATTGCACATTGTCTGAGAATATGAGGTTATAAACCAATTCATCTTTATTTTTCATAGAATATATATTAATTAAAGATGTTTTTCTAAATATCATGTTCTGATCGATATTTATCATATCTATTGGTAAGTTCAATGAGGAATTTATTTCTTACAATATCTTCGTTTTCAAATTTAAATATGTATAATTCTTTCATATCCTTAGTCATATTGATAAAGTCGATGTAACCAGAGTCACGTTTTTTAACATCATATTGTGATGTATCTCCCATCATAACAGCTTTTGAATCTTTTCCTAGACGAGTTGCCCATAACATTAACTGTTTAATAGATGCATTTTGACACTCATCTAATAACATTATACAGTTGTCGTAAGTAGATCCTCTCATATAGGCTAATGGTTCAAACACTATCTCTTCTGTGGCAAACATAAAATCTATTGTTTGTTTATCAGCTATTTTGCAGAAATTAGTATAATATGATTGTCTATATGGATCTATTTTTTCAGCAACTGATCCAGGTAGGAGTCCAATTTGCTCTCCACTTTCTTGAATAGGTTTAGTTATTATTATTTTATCTATCTTTTTATCTGCTAAAAGTGCAAGTGCTGTATAGCATGACGTAAAGGTTTTAGACGTACCAGCAGGCCCGTGTACTACAGTAAGTGTATTATTTCTAACACCCTTATATAAATCATTTTGTTTTTCTGACAATCTAACACCATTGTTTTGAAATGATTCTTTAGTGATTGATGTCTTTCTAATAGATTTTTCCGTATTGTATTGTCTGATATCCTCATCGATTTCTCTATTAGTGGATGATTTCTGAGAGGATCTTGATTTTGAACGTGTTTGTCTAGCCATGAGCGACTTTTATTTTTATATATTCAAAATCAGGTCGGCTCAAAAACAAAAAAACCCCATAATTTGGGGTTTTATTTAAAAATCTGTATCTGATTCAATTTCCTCCCGTTCGAGAGATCCATCATTTTGAACTAGAATAAAATCGAAAAAACAATCATCATTATTTGATAGTACTCCATTTCCGTAGTTTAGAAACTTAAAAGTATCTATGTAAGGATAATAATCTATTTTCCATTTATCTAATTTTACTTTGAGTTTAAGATCCATTGTTCCATCTGGTGTTACAAATAATCTTTCTCTTTTTGAAGATTGTTCTTTTTTGTAGATATAATTATTATCAGTTGCCCATTTTTTAAATGATAGAACTTCATAGTCATACACTGAATAAATTCTATCCATTACTTTAAATTTATTACCGTGTTGGTCATAAACTTCTTCCCATAATAAAGCCCTTGTTCGTAACTTTCCATCTTCATTGATGTGTACGAGCATTTTTACCTTCTCTGGATTCACAGCATAAATATTCATATATGAATTTTTTTCACGATATCTCATACACGAATTCCATAGAGATCCATGTTGAAACCCAAACGGTAAATGATAGTTTTCATATAAATACCATTTTAATATTTCATCACCAGACACAATTTTATACTTCGATGTATCTGTATCAAAATAACTTTTATATAAATTAACAAATATTTCTATATCTCTATCTGAAATATTAAAATTTATACGAGCCTCCTTAATCATAAACTTTGATATAAATCTACCAATTTTTATTGTAGTTCTATATTTAGTATTATTAAACCCATCTAATGCGAGTACCAACTTGGATTTTGGTATAAATGAGATTGTATCTACACTTTCAAATTTTATAAAGTTACCATCTTCTTGTTTCAGAAGATATCCTTTACCATGTTGGATAATTTCGGAAATTCTACACAGATTTCTAGTATCATTAATAAAATCATTGAGTTTGTTGTCAAAATGAAGTTCTGGAAACATAATATATACTATATGGATTTTTTAGTTGAGTTTAAAAGTTTTTACAAAGAAGGTGATATTGTTTTAATACAATACTGGTATAACGATATGATTACACCAGTAAAGATTATAGAAAAGAACAAACGTAATTATAAAGTTACTCATAATATTTCGCAATCACAAATACCAAACGCTCCTAATGAAACTATTAAAGTCAGTGACATTATTGAGAGTTTTTACTAAATATTGATTCTCTAAGTGCATTATAACACTCTTTATCTTCTGGGAGATTCATATCTAAATACTGGTTTTTGATAATTTTTAACTCGTCCATATTTAAAGAATGGTCTAGAAATTTATGTTTATGTGCTTCATATTTTTTATTTGATGTGACGCTTGTCTCTAAATCTAGAAGTTCTTCTCCATTATCAAAATATCTTTTTGATTTTCTTCTTCTAGTTCTTGTTTTAGAAACACCACTAGTTGTTGAAAAGTTCCAATTTTGATTTTGTCCATATGTGTGATAATTAGAATTATTCCAGGTTTTGGTGGTAGATCTTGACGAGTAATTTCCATAGTCATATCTATCATCATCCCATTTTGTTGAATCCCATTTAGATTCTATCTTATTTACGTCACGTTTGGTTGGTAGGCTTTCCCAATCAACTTTAAGACATGCTTGTGCTAATTTATATAGGTGATTAATATCTTGACTCTCACTTGTACTATGCTCCTGGTAATAACCCACTGATATATTAGTACATTCTGGGATTACTGAGGTAAATTCAGCTGAGTCTGTATAAACACCAGTATCATCAATTTTAAAAGACATTCCATGACGATTCAATTGTTTAGATAATTCTTTACCAAATTCATCTGAGCAAGTACGCATTGATGATTGGTGTGTGATAACTGATGTTGTTCCTCTACGATCAAAAGATATGATTCTATCAAAATGACCTTTTGTTTCATAAAATTTAGCGGCTAGTCCTGATCCAATACATCCAACTTCTTCTCCAATGAAAAAATAATAGACTCCGGGAATATTATGTTTAATCATCCATAACATAATAGTGATACCCGCTTTATCATCTGCTCCTAAAATAGATGTTTTATCGGTTCTGATAATATTTTTATCGAAAACATGATTAACATTAACTTGAGTTTTACAAGCTGTATCAAGATGTGATGCAAAAATTGTCCTTGATTGTCCAATTTTTAGAAAATAATTACCGTGATCGTCTTTATTGAGTTTAGGGAAAACTCCACACTCGACCATTTCAGTGACTAAATCATCCTCATATCCATATGGATATGTTTTAGATGTTAGTTTTAAAAATGTGTTTTTGATTATATTGAATGGTTCTTTTATCATTTAATACAAATATAAGATATAAATATGAGATATCCAAATTTTTAGTTAAGTATATGGTTTTTACTCTACATATACAAATATAATAAAAAATAAACAAACATAAAACTAAACAATATATAATTTTAGATGTTCGCACATCTTATGTCGAGTGTTCTTGTGACACTGTTGAGAGTTTGAAAAGACTCAAAGATATAGGACTAAAATAAAAAGAATAACTATGAAAGTTAAACAAAAAAAAGGCACTAATTTGCCTAGTGCATGGATTGTAAATCCAAAAGATAAAGGTAGAAAATCAATCAAAGGAGATAAAATCTATCTCGACGATAATCAAGAATTTGAAATCGAAATTCACAACCCCCTAAAAGAATCTGTATTAGCTGATATCCGTTTGAATGGTAGCTCAATTGCTAAAACTGGTTTGGTTGTAAAACCTGGACAACGAGTTTATCTAGACTGTTTTGTTGATGATAGAAAAAAGTTTATTTTCCAAACATATACAGTTGATGGTACTCAAGAATCACTTGATGCAATTGTTGATAATGGTTTGTTAGAAGTATTTTTCTATAAAGAGCAAGCAGTTACTTTACAAAATTGGATAGATAAATATCATAGAGTTATTATAAATGAATATCCAGTATATCTTCCAGTATATCCAAGATGGTATCCAACATATTATACATTTGGTACTGGAACAATCACAACTTGTAATTCAGTTAATAATGTTGTAACAAGTGCATATAACACAAGTAGTGTTTATGGTGGTGTATTAAACAATGGTAGTGGAACATCTTTTACTATAACATCTGGAAATGCTTACTATAACTCACCAGTTGGTGGATCACTTGAAACTGGTAGAGTTGAAAAAGGTGAAAAATCAAACCAACAATTTGTTGATGTTGATATGGATTTTGAAAAAAACTACATACATCACCTTGTATTTCAACTACTTCCAAATTCCAGAAAACCTAAAGAGATCAATGAAATTTCAAAATCTAAGAATATAAAGGAAAATTTGAGATCTGATAATAACATTTCGATAAAAAAAGAGGCAGAATATTTATTTGAACTAATAAAAAAATTAGGAGATCTGCATTCAGCTGGTATTTTAACAGATGAAGAATTTTCAAATAAAAAATCAGAACTATTAAGTAAAATATAAAATTTATAAAGCGAACATCTAAAAAGAGAGTCAAATTGACTCTCTTTTTTTATATATATACTCTATGAAACTAAAAAAATATCTACAATTTATTAAAGAGTCTTTAAATGGTAATTCAATGTATTGGATTGGTGAAGATGAAATTAAAGATATCTTCCAATATGTTACTGATGAGGGATATTTATTAAGAATTACAAAAGTATTTTTTGGATACTATGGATATTCAAAAAATGAATTTTATGAACCTAATAAAAATCCGGATAATGATAAACTAATAATGTTTGATACTAATGGTGGTGCGATGTTTGGATTTAGTGATGATGTTGTGTTAAGTGGTGAGAGTTACCATCCTGGATATAAAATCACAATTGTTAAAAGTCAATATAAAGGTGGTGATATTACCGATGAATTTCAAAGTGCTATATCACAACTAAAAGGTGAGGGATATATTGTTGATACAATCGAAGATGAAGATGGTAAAACCAATTTAGAAAATATACACTTAGATAAAGGTTCTATTATTACTTGGATTCCAGAATCTCCTGGTAAACCATTTACTACTGACCCAGATGAAATGACAGATGGTGATGTTTACATAAGTTCCGTTGAATTAGCTTTATTAGTTCATCAATCGGAAGAAGTTAAATTTACTGATAAGACATTATCTGAAGTATATGAATGGAAATGTGATAGAATAGAAGGTGATAAAATTTATTGTCATGTTGATATTGATGATATGGCAAATTCAGTTCTTTCAAGAAGTGCTTATGAAAGATGGGGTAAGATTTTAGAATCTGGTGAATTAGATATAGATGATTACTATGGTGATGGATACCATCCCGAAATTAATAGTATATTTCAATATACTTTAGATAAAGATAATAGAGTTTCAGTAGTTAAAGCATTGATTCAAGAAGTAGGTGGATTGGAATCAACTATTAATAATCTTATTGATGAAGATAATACTTATGAAAGTTTAGTCGGTAAGTCAGAAGATGAAATCATTGACTTTTTATTAAAAGAGAGGTTTCTTGATTCTATAAAGAGATTAAGTCAAGATTCAGAAATAATGGGCACAGTTAGAGAGACCATATCTGATTGGGAAAGACAGGCTCATTGTGAACAAAACTGGGAAGATTTGATGAATGAATTTGATAAAGTTGTTTCAGATGTCACTGAATATACTAAACTTGAAAAAGAAGTTGATAAGTATTACACGAAGAAAGACACTCGTGAAAAAGTTTGGTATAAATCAGTAGTGACTCATTATGAAATACCATTTCAAGATAAATGGATTTTAGATTATGCTAAAACACTTAAAGGATATTCATTAGATGCTCTTTTCCAAGAATGGTGTTCAGATTCATACTTAGATTACAAATTAGAACCACATTTCAAAGATTGGGGTGATGTTGATAGTAAGGATCTCAATAAGGAAATTGCTTCAATTTTGAAGTACAATTTAAAGTAGTCCTAAAGTTCCTTTAGCGGCCTCATATTGTTTATCAGAAAGAACTTTATATTCTTTATTCCCAACTGATTCTTTTTTACAATATTTAGAAGCGATACTTTTCTTCAAAGAAATAAGGAAAGCGTTTGTTCCCTCGTATTTACGAATAGTTTTATTGAGTTCTAATTTTTCTGTGATTTCCATACACAAATATAATAAAAATTATTACATATTCAAATACTCTTTCAACTTTAATATCATGTATTCTGTTATTACGTCTGATGCATTTATTGAGTTTAGATACTTAGCATCAACTTTTACAGATTGACTTTTCTTCTCAGCCACTGATCCATCACCTTTTGCAATAACTTCATGGTACTGTCTTTCTGTTAGTTGTATTATACAAGGATAATATTTAGATGCGTTGCCCTTTGATACAAAAAGGGGCTTCATAAATTCAACTTTATAACCTGGTTCAACAACAATACCCGCTTCTTCTTCTAGTTCTCTAAGAATTGCTCTTTCTGGTGTTTCACCTTGTTCGATTCCACCACTTAAAATAGTAATATGAAATTCTTGACCATCAACCATTTTAAAAGTTGGAATGTATTCGTGACGTAGTATTACTTGATTTGAATCGATTAAATATGGAATACAAACTACAAAATCTGATTCTTTAATTACTGTCCAGTCCTCATAATTGATAACTTTCATATATTTATTTGAAAATAATATATCTTCTTTATCTTCTGTGAATTCTGTTTTTGGCTTTAGTTTTGTAAATTTTTCCATAAAATAAATAATCCTTTTCTGTATATATTAGAAAAGGATTATTTATTAGTGTTTTAAATTAAATTTTCGTTGGTTAGGTAATTAAATTTTACCCAAAACCTCTCTCTCATAGTAGGCGTCAAATCCTTCAAGTTGTTTATCAATAGTATTGTTCTTATCAATTCCTATAATTTCATCTATTAGTCCAAATTCAAGAGCTTCTTGTGAGTTAAACCACTTGTCTCTTCGTGATGATTCTAACATTTCTTCAAACGTTTTTCCGCAATTTTTCGCCAGTAATTTGAAAAGGATATAGTTATATTTTTCAGCCTCAATTTGTGAAATTCTAGTATCCTCGATCACTCCTTGAGTACCATGGCTTACTTGGTGTGTCATAACTTTTGAATAAATCAAAGATGATCGTTTTCCTTTAGCCCCAGATGACAACAAAACCGAACCCATCGAAGCACACATCCCAATATTGATAGTTGCAACATCAGAACTGATATAATTCATTAGATCTACAATTCCAAGACCACAAAGAACCGAACCACCTGGTGAATTAATATAAAGAGAAATATCCTTTTTCTCAACTGAGTCGAGGAATAGTAATTGTGCCTGAACAATATCAGACATTTGTTGATTAACTCCACCAGATACCCACAGAATACGATCGCGCATCAAGCGTGAGAAGATATCCATTTGTGTGACTCTCATTTCTCTTTCTTCAAGAATGTACGGTGTCATTGAGTTTTCAAACCTGTCAAGGTTAAGTGATGATATGCCTTCACTCATGGCAAATTTTTTAAATTCTTTTCCTAAGTTCATAATTTATTAATTTTAATAAAAGTTATAGATTTAATTTGATTAAAGTTTTCAAGTAATATTAAATATCAGAACTTATAAAGCTTAGTCGCCTTTCTGGCTTTAAGTTGTGATTTTGTATTATTATTCTCGGTATTACCTGCTTCAAGTTTAGCATTCTTGCGTTTAAGAACTAAACCTTCAATCATGTCAATCTTTGTCAATTCATCAAATAAAGATTTGAATCCACTATCAAAAGACTTAACACGATAAACATTATCAGAAATTGAATATAGATAGGATTTTTCAGAGTCATTTTGACCATATAATTCATCAAGAAGATTGATTCTATCTTGGAAAGTATTACCAATAAGATATTCAGAGTTATATACAAGAATATCAAAGATAACAAACTTATGATTGAATGTTAGATGATTTTCATCTTGTTTAGACTTATTTAGATACTCACCATTAATCACCATCCACTTACCAACTTCGCCACGAAACAGGTTGAGTATTTCTTCTCTTGCAATACTAACATTAGTTAAATATTGACTATGACGATTCATCATCATAACTTTTTCACCATTGGTGAAAACCACACAGTTTGAACCATTTAGTTTTGGTTGCGCAACTAATGAACCATTATCCCAGAAATCTAAATCTGAGTCTGGAATTGCATTTTTTGGTCTTGGTGGATAGATGTAACGAAATGAGTTATATTTCATAGTTACAAATATACGTATAAGATTCTATATAAACAAATTTAATATATAAACAAAACTTATAAAATATTATGAAACTAAATGAACTATTTGACGATGAATTTCAAAAGAATCTAAATCCAGATTTATCTAAAGATGATATAGATGGTCTAGATGTAGATGCTAATTTTAGAAGTCCTGTCTCTAATTTTTTTAAAAAATTAAGATATTTTGTTCCAATTCTTGATAAGTGTATATCCCGTGAAGATAAAAATCATTTTATCATTCAAAAAAATGAAATATTCACATTTATAATTAGAAATGAAACGTTTCATGTTAGTATCTCCCTTTATTTTAGGGAAATGAGCAAGGTTGATATGTGTATCTTATATCAGAAATCAGATTACCGTGGTGATGTACTTATAAATGATATAACGACCGGAGATACTGAGTATTGTTATTTAGAAGATTTTGATAACCTTTCAGCAGATGAATCTATTGATGTTTTGAAAAATCAATTTTTACCACTAATAAAGAGGTTAGGATTTACACAAGATTATCATTCTAATAAGAATATAAATCTAGGAAGATTTAACTAATTTCACTATTTATTTCTTCCATCAATTGTTGATATTGCCAATTTTGGAACATTTGACAAAATGATGAATATTGTGATTCTGAATCAAATTCAAAATTTTCTTTAACATCTTCAAAGTGTAGTTCAGACATAGTGTTTATATTTATACAAATATAGTAAATTATTTCTTATCTACAAAACTATACGAGTATAAATATTCAAATCTAAATTGAAATTTCTTTAGAATATCTGGATTTAAGTCAAAATAGTTAGTTGCCCAACCTTCTAGTTTTGACCAATCTTCCCTTTTCATATCTTTCACTGGATATGAATCACATAATACTTTACACACTAGTCTTTCTGTGGATGTAGTTGATTTAAAGATTATATTTTCACCTTTTTTAAACTTCTCTGAACGAGTTGTTGCTGTTCTTAAACCCTCTTTAATAGCATCAAATGTTGTATAGATTTTTTGTTCTAATAACTCTTTTCTAAATTGACCTGGAACTAATTGACTATGACCTAGTTTGTTATGTTCATAGTTCATTGCTAACTCTTTAGCTGTCTTTAACTCAGAAGGTCTTGGAACTATTCTAGCTAATTCATTATGGTATCCAAATTTTTGGAGAAGTGTATCACATAGAAATTGGAATGTTTTTGGTGCCTTTTCTTTTAACTTAGCACGTCCTGTGCCATATCCACCCTCAGAGAATACAATTATAGTTCCAAATAATAATTCATCTGATATTTTTTTAATATCTTGAATTATTTTCTTTTTATTATCTTCAAATTCACTATCATTGTAATAAGCATCTTCTTCGTGACTAGGTTTTTTCTTAGTTCTAATTCCTAAAGTATTAGATTCATTTCTAATGATTGCCTGTCCATCTACACCAGTGCGTAAATCATCATCACCATAGATAAAAATCTTATTTGGTGATTTTATAACATCTTCAATAGTCCAAAATCCTTTAAATATCTGTATCATTATTAGTATTTATTAGATTTTAAAAATTATTAAAATTCATAATACCTGTATTTGTTGATATTTTGAGCCTTTTAAAAATCAAATTTTACTATTTACATAGTAGATAGTCTAAACCATAAGAATATAATCACACTAAATCCATATAAATTCCACATTAAGCTCTGTCCAATAGTTGGATTCCAAACTTGTGAAGTTGTGGTAATTGTATCTTTTAATACTGGATCATATCTCATTACTGTTCCACTGAATATTGATAATTCAATATAGTATATTACAGTATCGATAAAACTACCTACGAAAGAACCAACTACTAATAAAGCTAGTATGAAATATGTTGATGCTTCTACAAAGTGATTTTGTGATCCCATAAAATTCATAAGATTACTAAACCATTCAGTTGTTGATCCTGTGCCAAATAGTATGTCAGTTGTGAGTTTAAATACAGCGAGGCCAAAAGCGCCTAACATAAAAGACATAATTATAGTTGTAATCCACTTCAATGGATAGTATAACCAACGGTATGAGTGTCTTAAATAAGCAAGTACTAAACCCACAATAATAACTTGAAGTATAAATGCGAGAGAGTTAGCGAGATTATCTAAGAATCTCATAGTTATTTTTTCTTAGGTTTTAAGATCATATTCCATTTTGATCCTTCTAATTTAGGCATTGCTTCTGGAACACCAACTTCTTCAACCAAAGTGGCAAATTTTAACATAACAACTTGACCTTGTTGAGCCATATTATGTTGGCGGCCTTTAAGTAGAAGTGTCAATTTTACTTTATTTCCCTCTTCTAAGAATTCTAACGCTTTTTTAGATTTGACACCTAAATCGTGGTCTGCGATAGTGGCTGATAAAGAAATCTCTTTAAGTTCAGTTTTTTTCTGATTTTTTCGACTTTCTTTTTCACGCTTTTCGATTTCGTATAGAAATTTTCCATAATCCTCAATTCTTACAACTGGTGGATTGGCATTTTCTGAAATCAGAATTAAGTCTTTATCATTAGATTCTGCTAATTTAAGAGCCTCATAAGAAGACATAATTTGACCTTGACCGATTTCACCAGCAACTCGAACTTCTGGAAATCTTACTTCACTATTTGTTTTGTGTTTTTTCTCCTTTACTGGAGGTTTTCTACGATTGTTATTATTCATTATATTATTCAGTTATATAAAAATGATTTTAATAAGTTTTTTCTAAAAATACT
The DNA here is from genome assembly GCA_032273045.1 of Chloridella minuta. Lineage (NCBI taxonomy): Eukaryota > Xanthophyceae > Mischococcales > Pleurochloridaceae > Chloridella > Chloridella minuta. The sequence continues at coordinate 89,524 of JAUKPQ010045815.1, read as the reverse complement.
GAGTAATAAATAAATTCATCCTGATCTGGTGATAACCCAGAGACTTGACCATCACCACACTCAAGTATCATCCAGCTTCCATCCTCTTTTTCAGCAATATCAATAGTAAAGAAGTTAGAATCTATATTTGGTATAATTTCTTTTAAAAAACTATGTTCCGGTAATTGACCATAGGTAAGTCCTGTATTTTGAGAAATTGAAATAATATTGCCGTTAAGAACAAAAAATCTATATTCATTTGTTCTATCACCATAATTTCTTAATTTATGATACTCCTTAAATACTATTCCCTCACTAAAAAGCTTTCCACGAGAATTTTTAAATTTTAAAACCCTCTCAAAAAACTCTTCTTTATTTAGAGATTTCTCTAATAAGAAAATATCATCAAATCCTTTTTCGGATTTAACATAATCTTTAATAATAATATCATTATTAATATGATTTCGACATAACTCTACAACATTCTCATTGATATCATTGAACCATATAGATCTTGGAGCCCATTTTTCAATGGTTTTATAAACATTTGGATAGTAGTGACAATTTAAATATTGTTCTGGAGTATTAATCAAGTTTAATTTATTTCTTGATAGTGTATTATATAACTCTCGATATTGTTCTGATTTAAGCATCCAAGATCGAAGAATAACATCTCCACTTTCAGAGAAATCAATATCAGATATTAATTGTTTATAATTAGTAAACTGATCATGATCAAAAAGATAGACTTTAAAGTCCATTTTAACTAGAGCCTCATACTCTTTTTGAAAGTCGAAATCGACTTTCTTAATATTCATTGGTTCAGATGGTAATAGAAATATCATAATATAAATTAAACTTAAAATCCCGGTAAAACCGGGATTTGATTAAACTATTGATTTTTTTGCTAATTCAGAAACTACTTTTTTGTCAACTGGTAATGAATTAAACTCTTTCATTATCATGCCCAGATTTTTAACACCAGATGCAACAAGTGCATCAATCTTACTTTGAATTTCCTCAACAGAGAGTTGTGTTGGTAGATATGAATCTACAATAGATAGTTCAGTTTGAACATACATCACCTTTTCACTTTCAGTGACAGATGTCAAAGTTTCTTTAAGAGACTTAACGGTCTTATTAAGAATTTTGATAACATCTTCATCTGAAAGACTTTCCACACCTGTGTTCTTTTCAATAGTTTGAATCTCTCCCTTAATTACAGAAAGTAAGTTCTTTGCTACTGTATTCTTAGATTTGAATGCTTCGATGTAGTCTTTGTTAATTTTTTCTTTCAGTGTCATATTACTTTGTTTTAAAAATTTCAAATTTAAATGAAAAATGGTGGAACGCCTGTCAAGTATGGCCGAAATCCGAGAGCCTAACCTTGACTTTTAGTGGTCTAACCACTTGGGATTACCTTTTAATGTGTTTATCACACTTGGTTTAGCAGTGTTACCATTCTGCTGTATATTTTTCATTAATAGTATTTTTTCGAAAAATAATATTTCAATATTATATTATTCTTCTAACCTAGACTATTACTATCATATAGTCTAGATTTATCGGTATTTTATATCATAGTACCTACTTCACGTCACCGATCTTGCTAGTAGGACACCTTAGTTCATCTATTATATAGATTCCATTTTGACAAGATGGTTCGTGAAGTTTTATCAAAGGTGCAAGCTTATTAATTCACTACTTACCATCATATAATACAGACCTAATAGAAAATGGTAATTTCAGTCTGTAATTTTTATTCTATGTAAATATAGAATAAATGTTTTAGAATTAAAAATCTTTTCTTCTTAATTCTCTTTCAATATCCTTTTTCTTGATAGATTCACGTTTATCGTGATCCTTCTTTCCCTTACATACTCCAACCTTAAGTTTAAATCTCCCTCTAACTGTAAACATTTCAAGAGGAATCATTGTAATTCCTCTCACGTCAGTAAGTTTTGAAATCTTAGAAATTTCTTTTTTTGTAAGAAGAATCTTTCGATCTCTCATTTCTTCATGATTTTGAAAGGTCGCTTCTCTGTATTTGGAAATACTCATATTCTTAACATAGAGCTCACCATCTTTAAAAATGATGAATGAGTCACCAAAGTTAAAATTATTCTCCCTAATCGATTTAACCTCTGAACCAACAAGCATTAAACCTGCTGTGAAATCTTCAATCACTTGGTAATTATAATATGCTTTCTTATTGACAATTTTCATAGTTGCAAATATATGTATAATCTTTTAAACCACCAAGTGATATTTTTTTCTCATTATCGTTATGTCTATTTTTTAAAACATTCAAACTATTATCATTTATTGTACAAACAAAATCACTAATATAAATTGGTGTATTTCCACCAATGAAACTGTGTATATCAAAATCACTGATTGTCTTTTGTAATGGACAAGTTATGAGTAGTTTATAAAAAGGCTCCTCTATACCGTAAGTACCTGAATACATATCTTTTCTGATATTATTAAGAACTTCTTTAATTAGTTTAACTTTTTTAATTAAAAGTTTACTTGTAATATTATTGATATCTAAAACAAACCATTTAGGAACTTTAATATCTGACTTATCAGATCCTTCAAAAAGATATTTTAGTTTTTCATTACGCAAATAATTTTTGAAAGAAAAAGACGAGTCTATTTCTTGAATCTCCACATGTGGAATCTTTGAAATAATCTCGTCTTTTATTCTTTCATTCTTGAAAAAATAACCTAATAGGGAAATATCAGATTTTTCTAAAGTATTGAAAAAATAATCAATATTTTCCATTATTAAAGATGTTTATCGATTAACTCTTTTAATTGATTTTTTGACACAGCACCTGTGTTTCTTTCTACAATTTGACCATCTTTATAAATAAGAATGGTTGGTATATTTCTAACTCCAAGTTCAGTAGTTTTTGTTGGAGCATCATCCACATTTAATTTACCAAATACCACTTGACCCTGATAGTCACTTGATAATTCATCGATTATAGGAGAGATTACCTTACAAGGTCCGCACCAATCTGCAAATACATCTACAAGTGTTAATCCAGATGATACAACTTCATCATAGTTATTCTCATTAAGTTTGACTGTGTTAATAATTATCATAATTTTTATTTATTTTTTAAAGATACATATCATCTAAAACTTCAAATTGCCTTTCAGATTCACTAATTAGAATTGCTCTTCCGTTTCTAATTTGAGATTTTATTGTTGATAGATTTCTACCTAGTTTATCAGCGATATCTTTATATGCCATTTTTTGAATCTCACGCATTTCAATTACACTACGATAAGGTTCTTTTAGTTTAATAATGTGATCTTTTAGTATTTCAGATTTCTTTGTCACTATGTCATGAAGAAATTCATCTGATTCTTCTTCTTGAAGAAAATCCTTCATTGTTGTTCCTTCTTCATCAATCTCAACATCAAGAGACATAGTCTTCTTCGAAGTTTTCATGTCTTGAAGCATCAAATTTCTAGCTATTGTAAATAACCAAGTTGAGAATTGTGATTTTTCTTTTTCATATTTCTCGATTTTTTCAAATGCTATTAAAAATGAATCTGTTGAAATGTCCTCTGCTTTTTGAGGATCTTTACACATCTGTGATGTGAAATAAATTAATTTGGGGTAATACTTTGTGTAAAAGAAAGAAAAATCTTTTCCTGTTCTTTCTTTAAATAATTCTTCTTGCTCTGGGAAAAAAGTTGAAATCATAATTGCCGTTAATTTTTTTTAATTCAGTTTATACCGATAATTGCCTTTAAAATACATTATTTTTAACATATTGTATTACTATTTTATAGTTTTTATATATTCAAAAGTTTTACTTCCTTGAATATTTATTGGTATAATTAGACACCATTTCCTTGCTCTTCTTTTTCTTTCATACGTTTTAATTTAATTAGTTAATATAGTTATTTAATTTAATATTTAATTTAATATTTCATTTAATTTTTCCTCCCTCATTTTTTGAAGAGGATCCTCAATCCATTCAATTTCGCTTGAATCTATCCATAGATTATCCACCATTGATTTAATTTTATCTCTATCATCACCTTCTTTATTATAAGTAGCACTTGATGTTGAAAGGTTAATTACTTCAACCTTTGATTTAGTAGAAGTCTTTTCTAATTCACCAACTTCAAATTGAACAGTTACTTCACCACTCTTATATCCATTTTGACTTATACTATAAGAATTCGTATAAAGACCTCTTCGAGAATATTTAGATTTTTTTGTTGTGTTTTTATTTTTTTTAACAGACTGGTATATTTTTAGAGAAAAAATACCAGTAATAAATCCTACAAAGAAAAATATTGTTGTCATTTTATTTTAATTTTGTTGTTAAATATTTAATTAATTATCAAACCAAAACACACATCTTACATCATCTGTATTTTGATTAATTTTTTTCATTTTTTCAATAGCATTCATAAACTCATTAATATGAACATCATCATATTTTGTCCAATCAACATTTATTAGTTCTGTTAATATGAAATATGATGGCGTATGAGCATCCCAACCCCATCCTTTATAAATGATATTTAAATCTTCTGATGTATCACCTGGAAATCCTCTTGGTTCAGAGATAGGTCCATTTTTTGGAGTTCGTCTAACATCAGCTAATGCGCCGAATAGTCCATAGTTTCTACTACCATAGAAATCATCATCATCACTAGAAACCAATTCCCACTTATCATCTGGAAGAGGATCCGATTCTTCAAAAATTTTATTTAAAGATTCTTGTCTTTTAAATTGAGTAGATTTCTTTTCTACAAAAAAGTGAATATCACATCCCATAATACTATTTTAATTAGATATTTATTAATAAATTTTCCAATGCTATATCTCTTTTCAAGAGTTTCTCAATATCATCAGGTAAAGAGTCCAAATTTATAAGCAAATCTAATGCAAATTTTTTATTAGGTATTTTACCTTCAAAAATATACTTATTAGAATTGATATATTTTATTTTCCATTCATCATCAGGTGATACATCAACATTGCGTCTATGATATGTATAGACTCTTCTAATATCAACTATTTCATTACGAAATGTTTGCCCAAATTGACTTCCTCCTAAATCTCTAAATCCAAATTCAATTGGATTGAATAATCCTTTCATATTATTTTAATAAATTTTCTAATTGTTCAACTGTCATAATTTTCACACCAAGTTCCATAGCCTTCTTCTCTTTAGAAGAACCAGAACCTACTGCTTTCATAATAAGATGTGTAGTTGTTTTACTTACACTACCACCAATTTTACCTCCACGAGATTCAATAACTTGCTCTAAATCAGATCTACGAACCCCTGTGAATACAAATGTCATACCATCTAGGTCATTTGACACTTTGACAGATTCAACTTTTTCTTGAATGGTAATTGGAAGACCATCAATGAATTCAAAGAATTTATCGTATCCATCAATATATGATTGTGCTGAAATCTCAGCAAATCCTTCGATTTCGAGAATTTGATCTACACTTGGTTTAGTTGTGAATTGTTCTAAGAGTACCAACTTCTTACTACCTAATCCTTTAAAGATACCAGTAGCGTGTTGAAGTTTAGAGAGACTAACATTTGATGTTGCTTTTCTAATAGCGTTCCAGACAATCTGAGCCTTACGTTTTCCAAAACGGTCAATCTTTTCTAAATCGGATTGAGAAAGGTTTAAAATATCTTTAACACTTTTGTGACCATTATCCCACAATTGTTTGATAACACCTTCACCAAAACTATCAGTTTCAAGAATCTCAAAGAAAGAGACTACTTGTTTAAATCGTTGTTCATCTGTTTCAGTTAGAGTAATTAACTCTATACCATTCTCATTCCATCCAATGTTTGGAACATCAGGCATTTGAAACTCAACTGTTGTGATAACATCAGCAATAATAGGAATAACCATTCCTGAACGTTTTACAAGAACTTTAGCACCAACACCAAGACCCATATCTTTTACAAAACGAGCGTTGTTACCAGTTACATTAGATACAGTTACACCATCTAAACGAACTGGAGTAATATGTAGAATTGGTTTTAATAAACCTTGTTTAGAAATATTCCAAGAAATACCAATAACTTCAGACTCAGCAGATTGTTCAAAACTTGGATGTTTAAATGCTCTGGCCCAAACTGGATTGTTAGAAGATGTTTCACGACCTAATTTATCTTGTAGTGAAAGTTTATTTATCTCAATGATAAGACCGTCAATTTCATACTCTGTACCGAATTTATGAAATAGACTAATAAGTAAATCTTCTGTAAGTTCAGAGATTTTACAGATATGATATTGAACTTTAATTTCTTGACAAGCATTTAATGATTCTATCAAATCTTGCTTTGTGGCATAATAATCTTTATTAACAACCGCACCATACTTTATGTAATTACAATCTTTAAGAGAAGGTCTAGCATCAGGTGAATTAAGTAAACCCGCAACAAAATTACGTGGGTTAGCAAAATCCATTGAATATTTATCTAGAAAAGTCTTTTTTGACATCATAACCTCTCCATAGGTAAAGTCAAATGACCTTAAAAGGTCTCTATTATTAGTTGAATAAAGATGATTTCCAATCAACTTATAGTGTTCATTAGACTTCTGACCGAATTCACCATCACCACGGGTGAAAGCTTCATCAGTCTTTTCATTTACACATAATGAAAGACCATCAAATTTAGGAGTAATAATAACATTTTCAGACTTAGAGATACCTTTAAGACGACACCAATCGTCAATATCTTCCATAGACTTAATTTTGTTCATTGAAGCCATTTCAATTGGAAGACGGCTTTTACGAGATTCATCTTGAATCTCAATACCTACTTTTGTAAGTAGTTCATTTTTAGGATCTAAAGACTTTAGTTCTTCAATAAGAATATCATATTGAGAATCTGACATCATTGGTTTACCAAGACGGTAAACTTCGTTTGCTAGTTTTATCTTTTCTACAAGTTCATTTATCATATTGCAAATATATGTTATAATAATTAAAAAAACAAGTTATATGATTTGTTTTAATGTTTTATCTCTATTATATGATTTTTCATCATATACTTCAATTACATATCCATCAATTTTAAATTCAGAAGCCCAAACATCATACCCTCTTCTGTAATTAGGATTTTCCTCTAAAACTTTATCAATCGCTCCTTGTTTCGATTCTGAAACTACCGTAAAATTAGGTCTTGGTCCACTGTACCAACCACCATCATTAAATGTGACTACCCAGATTTTCATAAAAAATTTTATACAAAGATAAGAAAAAAAAAACATTACGTGAGAAAAATCGAATAATTAATATATAAAAAAAATTAAAGACCGAATATGCCTATTCAGAGCTCATTTGCGACAGTCGCCAATCAAATAACTGCATTTAATAAGAATATAATCGAGACTCTTTCTAAAATAAATTCATTATCTACTACTACTAATCCATCAGTTGATGTTCAGATTATTGATGTTGAGGGTGTATTAAGAAGTTATAGTCTTCCATCATTCACCTTTTTAAAAACTGAGATTGAGAGATTAAATAATTCAATTAACTCATTATATAGTATTGATACTGCTGGTGCTTTGATTCAAACCTCTACTACAAATAAATTTAAAAAAATAATTACGGTAGATTTAAATAGGGAGCCTTCTCCTGTATCGGATTTGGGATTAATTACTGAATTTAAATCTGAGAAAAATTGGTTTTTTGATGGTCTTTTAAATCCGCAATTATTTATTGAACTTGATTTATCTAATAAGATTGAAAATAATGTTAGAAAAATATTATCTAGAAGATATATTATTGAATTTGCTAAGGATAATAGTGGCCAATTAACATCTTTAGGTCAATCAGCATTAAATGCTTTTAACTCTTTATATCGTGGTAAAAATAATATAGATTTGGCAGAATTTGAAAATTGGCATAAAACAACACCGGGTATAATAAATCCACTAAATCCAAATTATGATGAGCAGGTTTTTGATTTACTACCAAATGTTCTATTATATGATGGAGTATTTAGTGTATTGGATATTGAAGAAGACACACTTAATCGTAAATTATGGTATCGTATTAATACACTTGATTATTTAATTAATGAGACTCTTCAGTTAAAACAATTGGCGGTTAATGATGAATTAATCATAAATCAAGAAGTTTCAAATACTAAGTATAAAATTGTTGAAATATCTAAGTCGGAATCAGATTATAGAATCAGACTAGAAAGAATAGAAGGATTACAACCCATACCTGTTGCAATAAACGCACTTAAAATTTATTCACCAGTTGTTTTTAGAAAAAGGGTAAGAACTAGTATTGGATATAATGAGAGAAATGTTATGTTTATTAAACCAGTCAATGCTGATGTGAATCTAGTTGCTAAAGATTGGTCTAAGGGAAGTGGATTTTACACTAATGATTTAAGACTTTCTTCAAATACTGCTGAGAATGGATATACAATGAATCAATATTATTTAGAATTTGTATATGATTATGGTGAAGTTTTACAAGATTTAGTTGCAAAAAAGACACCAAATAAATTGGCTGGAACACCAAATGTTGTTACACTAAACAATTCTAATTTTAAGGTTGTTCAGGTTAATAGACATTTAACTGATACTACTGATGCAAATCTTTTACAGAATAAATATAATTATCTTAATTCACTTAAAAGCCAAATTACCCAAATAGAGTTAGCTATTGTAGATAGAAGAAATAAGCTTAGAGTGACTAACTTTTCAGATGAAAAGAGTAGACAAAGTTTTGAAATGGAAATAACACGACTTGAAAATCAAAAAAATTCTTTATCAACTCTATCAGCTACTACAAATTCTGAAATAATATCACTATCTGCATCACCATCAACTAATGTTGCTCCAAAATATAGACTACGTGGATTTTGGAATATTCCTGAACCTGTTGTTGCTCTAAGTAATAGAGATAATAGAGGAAGTAATACTGTTATAATACCACAAGAGGTTGTACAGTTCCGAGTAAATTATAGATACGTTTCTAAAGATGGTAGAGAACCAACTGTTGAGACATTTAATTTGGGCACTAATAATAACAATAATAATCAAACAGCAGCTTTTTCAAATTGGACAGAATTTAAAACTGATGTTAGAAAACGTATTTTTGATGAATCCACTGGTGAATATTTTTGGCAAATTGAAGATGTTGAAAGTGCTGATACTCCAAATATTACACAATTAGATATACCAATAAGTTCAAATGAACAAGTTGAGATAAGAATAAAATCCATCTCAGAAGTTGGTTGGCCAGAGTCTCCAGTTGAGTCTGATTGGAGTTCAATACTTACTATACCATTTCCAGACGATTTAAATAATGTTCTTAACGATAATGACTTTATACTAAAAGAGGCTAGTAGAGAGGATCTTAAAGTCACTATGAATAATACATTAGACTCTTTAGGACTAAAAGACCACTTGGCTGATAGTTATAGTATTAATGAACAAGTTTTCTACCATTCTGCTGATAGAATTTTAACTAATTTTAAAGACGAAAATGGATTAATATTAGGATTGGTTGAATATTTGAGAAAACTAGAAGATAGGGTTAGAATATTAGAAGATAAAATTACACGAGTTAAAGGTGAGTTTGAAGTTGTTGTTCGACAACTTACTCAAGAATTCACTATCCAGAATAATTCTGAGACAGGATTTACAGTTGAATTAGAAGATTATCTTCTAAATTATGTAGAAACTAATGGAACTTCTAGAGCAAGAAGATATATTAATAAAATTTATACAATTCCTGATTTTACTGTAATTGTTAGAAATAAATCCTTAGACTCACCTCTAGGCCTTTTATCTAATAGAGACTATTCAGGATCATCAATCTATAATTCTGCAGCTCCTCAAGTATTTTGGGTAAATCCAGATCATGAATTACTATTCACAGATGTTTCAGGTTCGACTAAAACTCAACTTAATAATCAATTTATTTGGTGTCTTAACTATGATTCAGTGACTCAGAATACCTTATCTAAAGTTTCCGAAAATATTGGTAATAGTTTTGTGAGCCTAGGAAGTAATTCATTGGTTGATAAGTTAAGTCTAACAGAATATAATATAGGGTACTCTGAGAATACATCATTAAGTTTTGTTTCTAGTAATAATTCATTAACTGATACTTCAAAATGGGTTGATAGTATTATTAGTGTATCATCTGAGACTAAGTTACTAACTACTATACATCCGGTAATAGATTCACTTGAAACATTAGTTGAGGATAATGAGGATAAGGTTAAAACAATGAACGGAAATAATGAGTTTATAATACCTATAAGTATTTATTTCAAAATGAATTCATTAGATGATACTAAAAAAGGTAATGATGTAGTTGATCTTAATACAGTTAAAACATCAACACAGCATGTTAAAAAGCTTAAATTTTTCTTAGAAGATGAGAATAAGAATAGACCTTTTATATTTACTCTTAAATTTACTCTTAATAGAAATAAGATATCAATTGTATCAAGATCTAAAAATCAAATACCTGGACTACAACAAAAATCCGCTACCATAGAAACAAATCCAATGGAGGACCGAAGAAATTCTAGAAGAGGAAATTAACTTGTTAAAAATAATAAAATAAAATGAAATCTTTTTCAATTTTAAGAACAAATGTTGGATTAACTACGAATGTGAAAGTAGTTGTTGATTCGTCATATAATCTATTTTTAGAGAGTATTGATTCAACACCCAGTTTATCACAGACTAAATTAAAAAAATTTAAATTTAATAAGAATAATTATTTTGATGAATTGGTTCCATATTTTTTTAGAAATTTTCCATCAGATGAGGCTTTTAAAATTAGAAATGTAGATTCAGAGAGTTCTTCTATGTCTAGTGATTTCTCAAATCAATATGATAACTTATACCTTATGGGTGCAAGGAATATTGTAGATAATAAGAGCTATTCAGAAGAATATGAATTTTTCGCACCATTATACTTATTTAAACATAGTGTTCCTAACTATTTTATTATATTTAGAGTTGATGGTCCTGGAATATTAAACCTAAATAGAAATAATTTCAGAGATGAATATCTAGATAAATTTAAAACTGTAAAGGTCTTTGACTTAACGAAAAATACTACACTGGGTGAGTGGATAGATAGATCATTTAAATCAAATAAGAATTTTTCAGATACTTCTTTAGAAATAGATTTTAGAACATTAGAATTTTCCAAATGGTATGGGATAGATTATGAAACTGGTGGATATACTAATAGATCAAAATTTCTTGAAGATTTTTTATCCAAAGAAAGGACATTATTTGATTTTGAAAAATATATTTTTGATGTTTATAGTGAAAATAAAATTATACATCCACAAATTTTAAATTTTAGCTTTCTATTTGATGATACACCAGCAACACCTATATCGCTGAGAAAATGGTCTTTAAATAGATATGCTGGATTTTATCTAGATGATTTAGAATTAATTGATTGTATAACACCATTTATAACACCTAAGATTAAAGATGATGTGGAGATACTCGCTGGTAATATTTTATATTCACCAAGTGGAGATCCATTTTTTAATGGATTTAATTCTAGTAAAAACATTTGGGTTGAATATGATGGAATACATTATAAAGTGACAAAATTTGATGAAACCACATCAAATGTTTTGACATCAAAAGACGGTAAGAATGATAAAAGGAATGTCTTACAAGGATTTAAAAGCACATCAAAATACGGAGATAAGTTTAAAAATGAGGAATATGGTAATATAGTTACTCAAAAGTATCGTATTATTTCAGATATCGATCTAACAGGAAAACAAAACCTTTTAAATAAAAAAACATTTTATATAAATAGTTCCAATCAAATAGTCGGATATTATGGTGATAAATATGTTATTGATGATTGGGATAATTCTGATGTGCATCTAATTGAGATAAATGGCACATATCATAATTTAGTTAAAAAGGATGATATTATAACACTGAATACAGATTATGCATTTGAATTTAATGAATATTTAAATTTAAATTTCTGGATTAATAATAAAGATCCAGAGTATTTAAGAACTATTAATTTAGAAATATCACCAACTAATGATCCATTTTGTTTCAAGGTTTATAGTGCTCGTTTTACTGATATTAAAGATTTTGATAATCAAATTATAGAAAATGATTTCTCAAGGTATGAATATGAGAAATCTAATTTACCAACAGATACATTCGAACCTAAGATGTACACAACTGATTTCAGAACAGGAAATTATCCTGCAATTTTTAGTGAGTATATTTATAAAGATGGTATTGTCAATATTCCTGCATCATCCGATTATACTGCCAATTTAGAAACTTTTAGGGTATTTAAAAAAGAATTGACTGATCTTTGGAAAAAGAATCCAATTCATTTGAGATTTGGATATCAAAACTCTATATCAAAAGCGAATGTTCCTTATCTACTAAATAATAATGATATACATGAAAAATATAATCGTTGTGCTGATACGTCATACTTTTATCCAAATCCATCCTTTAGAAACCTAGACTATTTTTATACTATTAATTCAGGTAATACAGATTATTCATATCATTCTTTACATATAGAAAAAAACTATGTTCAAAATATAAATGGATTGATTAAAATCGAACAAGATACATCATTTATGTTTGAGTTAGATAAGTATCTAAATATACATACATATTCAATTGGTAGCCAATCAGCAACTTATTCATTTGATTATTTTTCTTATTTTTTCGAAATTCCGGATTATTTTATCAATGGGAAATTAAAAAGTAATGTTAAAAAGTATTCATATTTTGAATCTAGTGATGGTACAATACCAAATATTACTCTATTTAATGGTCTGAAGTTTTATTTCTATCAAGTAGATAGTTTAGTTAAAAATACCGAATCAATCGAGGATATAAATTTACGAACTGCAAATACACTTGAGGATTATAAATTATCTATTCTTTTAAGTCAAAATGTTCAACATGTTAATGATGATGATCAATTAGAAGATTTAATCAACTGGGGTAAATTTACACATATTCAAACAGAAGGATCAAATATTGCATTTAGAACATCCGAGACTGCAACACCGAGTAATATATTTGTTAATGATGTAGTTAATATACAATCATCATATCCATTTACATGGCGAGATTCTAATGGTGACTCAACTGTTAATAGTGTTGGTCAGTTATCATCTGGTGGATATGGATTTGTTATTTCCAAGACACATTCAAGTGCATTTACTTATAGTCAAACAGGAACTTATAAAGTAAATTTTGTTTGGAAACAAATTAAGGAATGGGAATTAGGATTATCTTATAGTAAAGATGATATTATTATTTTTGATGATGTTCTTTACAAATGTGTTGATGATTTTACTTTTACCAATCCAAATCTAGATCCTTGGGACGCAGTTTCAGCTAAAAATATGATTTTATATTCCGATAAACCATTCTGGAATCCAGACATTGACTATTCCAGTGGAGATTGGGTATATAGAGAGGGAGATTTCTGGAGAAGAAATTCAAATGATGAAAATGGAGTTGATTTTTATAATTCAAAAACTCTATATACTTTACCTGTACCCAATGACATCCAAAGTAAAAATGTTGTTATTCGAAAAGGAAGGTATTTCCTAAACCAAATTGAAAATAATTTCAAAAAAATACCACAAGAGCCTAAACCTAAATGGGATATTTCGGTTGATTTTGGTAAAGAGTGGAAATTAGTACCTAGTCCAAAAGATTGGGTAGCATATGATGAATTACCATCTGATGTAGTTGTTAGTAAATGGGATCAAATAAGCATTTGGTTATCAGATGAGTCTTATGATGTTGATTCATATGTTGTTTATAATAATACTTTATATAAGGCTACAGTTCCTTCTGATAATGATACTCCGGGTATTTCACCAAAATGGACTAGAATCTATAGTTTTGAACCAGACTCTGATGTTGTTTATTCTCCAACTAATAATGAGATTATAAGTTTGAGTGGCAATTATTACATCTGTACTTTTAACAAAGACTATACGTTGGATAATGGAATAACTATCTATATCAATAAGAAATGGAAGAATGTTCTTATAAATATTGCTGTAAATGATAATACACTTAGTGGTATCGATAATGTTGATAGAAATCATTTATATTCTAGATCAAATACTAAAATATCTGCTAATAATTTTATTAAACAAATAAATGATTTAGACAGTAAGTATGAATTTATTGATTATACAACTTATGTGATTATTGAAGAAGATGGTACTTTTAAAAAGTATAATTTTAATAATTCAATTACTGATTTACCTTATATTATTTTCTGTTCTGAAGCTCATAATTTTGAGCTTGATACTCAATCTCTTTTATATTCTGGTAGTTTAGATGATATAAAGGAAATAAACCCTCAAAGGGTTTTAAATGGTGGTAAAATAGATAATTTAAATAAAATTAATTATTATAGTGGAATACCTATATCATATTCTATTAATAAGGATAAAAGATTAAAATCTTCTTTATCACAAACTGGTGGTAGTAAATCAAATATTGTGACTTCTAAGTCGGCAAAGATAGGTCCTAAGACAGGAAATTTAGATATTAATAATACAATATTTAGACATAGTGGAAATTATATGCCTATATTCTATGATATTGAATTATTCAAATCAACTGATGAATTTGGATTATCAGGTAATTATCTATTTGATGTTGATTTAAATTTATTTGGTATTATGAAACAACGTGTAATTTCAAAGGTTTCAAGGTCTGGTAACATACTTAAATTAAGATCAATAGATGGATCTAAATCAATTTATCCAATGCTTGATGAATTTGGATTTACAGTTTCCGATTTCTTTATATTTAAGTCTTCATGGGATTTTGAATATTTCTTTGAGGCTTCTAATATTAATACCGCTAGTTTAGAATCAAATATTACAAATAATGGAAATAAGTCAGGATTTTTAAGAAGATCTATTGATCAAAAAGTTAAAAATAATTAATTTTAAATATGAGACGAGATTATATTTCACCAGAATTTGACTACACTAGAACGTTTGGTACATATGACATGACTGAATCATCTTCTTTATTAGGTTCTAAAATGTTAGAAATAGAAGATGAACTTGATTTACATAATCAGTCAATAATTTATTACCAAAATTTACAAAAAGAGCAGATAGATATTTCGATAGAGAGTTCTTTACCGGCAATAATTTATTCGGTTTCGGATGATAAAAAAAGCAAGCACACTTTAAGTATAAATGAGACACAGAGTGAGTTTCAAAGAAATGGTAATACTAAATACATACTAACTATTCGGTTAGAAGAATTACTAGTGGGTTATATTTTTGCAACTCTTAAGAATAGTAGAACATTCGAGGGCATTAGAAATAAAATGTGTAGAAAGAATAATGTTGATGAATCAATCTCTGAATACATCATTAAAAATATATTAAATAGGTATAAATTAGATAAGGTTGATTTATATCTAAAATACAATGATTTAAGATCACAATCATCGTTAAGGTTCTCAAACAAATGGTCGTCAGATATTGACACAATATCAACAAATAATTATTTATTGAAAAAAATCGAAATTGATACTAGTTTTGATGGTAGTTTAGTAAAAATAAATTTCAATCAAGAGAAATCTAGCCAAAATTATAATTTTGATTATTACTTTAAATTAAATTTTAAAAAAATATAATTAATTATAATTAGTTATGAATAATAATCTTATTAAATTATTTAATATATTTAAGAATAGACCGAATTATCTTTATAAATTTCTTAAAGAAAATGATGCATTTAAAGAAGATTTTATAAAGAGGGTTACCTCTAATGGAAAATTAAAAAGAATATCTAATTCTAAAACACAAAATTTTTCAAATATAGACGAAATGCAAGACTATCTAAACTCATTAATAGATTTGTCTGATGATAATGATCAAACATTAGAGCAAAGACTTAACCAAAAATTAAAAGAAGCAATTGAAAAAGAGGATTATGAGTCAGCGTCTAAAATTAGAGACCAGATGAAAAAATTAAATTTTAAAAAATTTTAAAACTTAATCTCATATAATTATATAAATTCTGTACTTAAAAAATAATTATATGAACACTTTAGAAAACACAAATGATCTACAATTTTGGATAGAATTGGAAAATGAAGATCAAAAGAGAAAAAATCAAAAACAAAATAGTCAATCACTCTCCACTGAGAATCAGAAACTTATGGAAATGTATGAGAGATATTTTATACAAGCACCAAAAAAACAAACCATAGTATCAGGACGATATGAGGGAATTTTCTCAGAACAGCACTGCTTTTATGTAGATGGATTTAAGGACTATGTACGAGTTGATGATAAGCAGACTGAGAACAAATATCTAAAAAACACAAACATTGGAGATTCAATTGATATTTTTATCAAAAATGTTGATAATAATCAATTCTTTATCGAAGGATCTATTTGCGAACTATATGAAAATGCCGCACATATTTCATTGAAAGCTCTTAAAGAAGATGCAACAGTAACAGCATTTATCAAATCAATTAATCCGGCTGGATATGATCTTGAAATAGTACATGATGGAATTACATTCGCCGGATTTATGCCAAATACACTTGCTGGAATTAATAAGTTATACGATCCTGAATCTATTGTGGGTAAAAATCTAGAAGTTATGATAGAATCATATTCTAAAGATGAGGGAACATATATAGTGAGTCGTAGAAGATATCTTAAGACTCTTATACCAGAAGCTATCTCATTATTAAATAGTGGAGAAGTTTATAATGGTCACGTTACTGGAACTACACCTTTTGGTATTTTTGTTGAATTTAATGAGTGTTTAACTGGTATGATACATAAGGCTAATGTGAATCCAGAGTGGCAAGAAAAACTTCAAGAAGTTAAACCTGGGTTTGAAATTGATTTCTATGTTAAAGAAATTGTTAAAGATAAAATCATTTTAACACAGATTTTAAGAGAAACTCTCTGGGATAATATTAAAAACGGTCAAGTTTTAGATGGTCGTGTTAGAGATGTAAAACCATTTGGTGTGTTAATCTCACTTGATGAAGAAACAATGGGTTTGATACACACATCCGAACTTGAAAAACTTGGCAAGAAGTTCACAGCTGGACAAGAAACTAAAGTTAAAGTCTTAGCAGTTGATAGACAAAATCGTAAGATTTTCCTAACAGTAGCTTAATCTTAAAACCCACTCAAAATTGAGTGGGTTTTTTTATTACTAAACAAAAACAGTATAATTACATAGAATATCATATATGATAGAAATAAAAGAAGGAGATGTGTTTGAAGGACAGATTGAATTTTCCACAAACGGAAGTGCGTCTCTAAAAACACAAGAAAAAGAAATCTTCATCTACAAAAAGAACACAGCTAATTCACTACACTTAGATAAAGTAAAGATTGAAATATTTCAAGCAGAAAAGAAATTAGAAGGACGAGTAACAGAAGTTATCTCAAGATTTAAAACAGAATTCGTTGGTAGAGTTCAAATTTCAAAAAAGAATACAACATTTGTTATTCCTGATAGTAGTAAAATGTCAGTTGATTTTTATATCAAAGGAGGACTAATTGCTGAGGATGGTCAAAAAGTAATTGTTGAATTAACAAAGTGGGAAGATTCTAAATCACCACAAGGTAAAATAACTAAAATTTTAGGTAATTCAGGTGATAATAACACTGAAATGAATTCAATAATGTTTGAGTATGAGCTACCTGTTGAGTTTCCACAAGAAGTTATAAATGAATCAGCTCTTGTTCCAGAGATTATCACTGAAAAGGAAATATCAAAAAGAAGAGATATGAGAAACATCACCACAATAACAATTGATCCAGTTGATGCAAAAGACTTTGATGATGCTTTATCAATTAATATTAATGATAATAAAATTGAAGTTGGTGTACACATTGCTGATGTTAGTCACTATGTAAAACCAGGAACTAAATTAGACGAAGAAGCTTATAAAAGAGCTACTTCTGTTTATTTAGTTGATAGATGTGTTCCAATGTTACCAGAACGATTAAGTAATGGTATATGCTCACTTAAACCAAATGAAGATAGATTGGCTTTCTCAGTTATATTTACCTTAGATGGTGAAGGTAATATTTTAGATACTTGGCAAGGTAAAACGGTTATACATTCTGATAGGAGATTTGCATACGAAGATGCCCAAGATATAATTGAAGGTAAAGATGGTGACTATTCAAAAGAAATAAGAATATTAGACAAACTAGCTCAGAAAATAAGAAAGAAGAGAATCAAAGATGGTTCAATTGAAATGGGTGGAATTGAAGTAAAATTCAAATTAGCCGATGATAATAAAAAACCAATTGGTGTTTATTTTAAAGAACAAAAAGAAGCCAACAAACTAATTGAAGAGTTTATGTTATTGGCTAATAAATCAGTTGCTAAGACATTATCTGAAGCATCAAGAACAAATGTATATAGAGTTCACGATACTCCGAACGAAGATAAATTGAATTCATTAGTAACTATATGTAGAACATTTGGATATGAAGTTAAAATTGATGGTCAAGCGAGTGATATTAAAAGATCTCTTAATCTGTTATTGAAGGAGATCAAAGGAAAACCAGAAGAAAATATGATTGAGACTTTAGTTACTCGTTGTATGTCTAAAGCAACTTATACAATTAAAAATATTGGACACTATGGTTTAGGATTTACACATTACTCACACTTTACAAGTCCAATTAGAAGATATCCAGACTTAATCACACATAGAATTCTATTTGACTTTTTAAATAAAAAAAGTCAAGGTAATCCAGGTATAATAGAAGATCAATCTAAATGGTGTTCAGCAAGAGAATTAGTTGCTGCTAAAGCACAAAGAGACTCTATTAAATATAAACAAGCTGAATATCTATTAGATAAAATCGGTAGTGAATTTGAAGGAATTGTATCAGGAGTTACTGATTGGGGACTTTATGTAGAGTTAATTGATAATAAATGTGAGGGTATGATTAGATATCAATCTCTTGAGGGTAATTGGTCAGTTGATACGAGCTCATATACCATAAAAGATGGTAATGATAAAACAATAAGACTTGGTGATAGACTTATGGTCGTTGTTAAGACTGTTGATTTAGAAAAGAAACAAATAGATTTTCTGCTTACCCAATAATAAAAAAACCACTCAAATGAGTGGTTTTTCAATTTAATTGAAGTATTCACTTTTAATATCAGAATTGTATTCACCGAAAGATCCTTCTAAGAGTTCTTTCCAAGTAACCCAATCGCATAATCCCTCTGTTTGTGGATCGTATTCAATCTCACCAGTCCACTCTGCCTTAAATAGATAAACTAAACGGTCTTTAAAGACTCGTTGGTCGAGTAATTCAACATTAAAGATATCTAGACCAGTTTCTTCTTTTGCCTCTCTTACAATTGCTTCTAAAGCAGTTTCACCTGGATCTAATTTACCACCAGGTAATCCCCAATCACTATGATTATATTTACGAGTAACTCCTAGTATTTTATCTTCTTTTGTTAGAATTACACAAGCACCAGTTGGTTTCATATTAGAATTCAATTTTATGTTTAGGTTTACGAGAATAAGCTTTCTTATCTTTAAAAGTTTGATTTTTGAACAAGTTGTAAGCACCTGCTTCAATAAGCTCAGCTCTGTGACGAGTTTTCTCTGCTTTCAAGATATCTTCTTTAGAGAATGTTATTTTAGATGCTTTCATTGTGTTTCGTTGTTTGTTTTACAAATATAAGAATATTTTTATCAAAAGTCAAGTATAAAAATAATATATAATAAAACAAAAGGATTTAAAATGACACATATACAAAGGTTTAATGAAGAGTTTGATGACTTCATAGAGACTGTCACTAGATACATTGATTCACATTCGGAATATAAAAATATGGAGATTGATGATGTTATAGAGGAGTTAAAGAAAGAAAGACTATTGAAAACTTATATGGATACTAATTCTGATAAAGTTAGAGAATACCTCCAAAAAAGAAAAGATTCAATTACTAGCTCAGATGATTCACATACTATTACTTGGGATGATCTGCTTGATGATATGAAAAGAGATATTGGTGAATATACTGATATAACAACTAGAGATTTTAGATTCATATCAAAGTGGTTAGAAAATAAAATAGTTGATAAAAAGATTATCAAGTAATCATAAACAAAAAAACCCTGTCAAAGTTTAATTGACAGGGTTTTTTGTTAGAAGTCTAAAGATTATTTCTTAGACTTTGGATCTTCAATTTCTTTTACTTCCTGAGTGGGAGATATACTCTTACCCATTTTGTCTAAGATTTGAAGTCCAAGTAATCCATCGATTGATGAACCACCACCGTTACCGCCTTGGATAAGTAGTTCTGGCATCAATTTGATACCACTCTTACCAATTTCTTCTGTCATTTTGTATGACGTGAAGTTTTCTTTACCCATCGCATCAACAGCCAATCGGTAAGATTCAGCGTTTGCCTGACCAATAGCGAGGATCTTTTCAGATTCAGCCTGACCAGTAAGTGTAATACGAGTAGATTCTGCTTTAGCTCTAAGTGAGATTGATTCAGCATCAGCCTCAGCTGCGATTTTAACAGCTTGTGAATCACCTTTTTGTTTCTTAACAACTGCGTCAGCGGTACGTTCAGCAATCATTACACCTTGTTCAGCCTTTACAACTTCTTTCTGCATCTCTGCGATAGCGGTTTCTTTTTCAAGAGTTTGACGTTTCTCCTGTGCTTTTCTTTGAGTCTCAAAAGTGATTTGTTGCTCTTCAGCAATCTTACGGTCAGTAAGAGTTTTCATCAAAGACTCTGGTGGTGTAATATCACCAATCAATGTATCAACAGCGTGTACGTTATACTCTTCAAGTACTCGTGAAATATGCATTTTAGCTTCATTTTGACGTTCTTCACGAGAAGTCAAGAATCCGATAGCATCTGAGTTTTGAGCGGAGTTACGGAAGTAGTTACCAATTGTTGGTTCAAGAACTTGAGATACAAGGTTATTCATATTTCCGAAACGAGCGATAACTTTTGGAGCCTCAGTCATTGGGATGTGAATAATTTGAGATACATCAAGGTTGAATGTAAATCCGTCTTTTGAACGTACTGTAATAGTTGACAAGTTTTTGTCAAGGTTATGAGATTCTGTTCTAGCAGATGCCCAGTTCAATACAAGGTTAGTTGTTGGAACAACCTCAACTTTTGTTGTGTAACGGTTGATTGGGTATTTACCAGGATTAAGTGGTTCAGCCAATACACCTTTTTGTCCTTTAGAAACTAAGTTACCGTGTTTGAAGTTAGAACCAGTTACATCAACACCTTCTTCACCATAGTAAGACATAACAACACCAACGTGTCCGATTGGAACTTCTGTCATTGGCATTTCTTCTACTTGAACTGCCCAAGGATTTAAGTTATAAGAACCTGCTTGGATAATTTGTTGTTGAAGACCACGATTACCACCGTTTTCCAAAAACATATCAAAGTTTTGGAAGTTCTTATGAGAAGAATTATCAATGATTTTACCAGCAATTGCTCCTTCTGGAAGTGGATCACCATCTAATGTAGTTACAATACCAACCATATTATCCTGGATATTTGCCTGTTTAACAACAGATACTTCAAACAAGTGAGTGTTGATTTTATAAACTCCGTTGGGAATAAACGCTGATTGACGACCTTTCTGACCACCATTATCTAAGAATCCTTTAGCATCTTGATAGTTCTCACATTCTACACGACGAGCCAAGATACGGCCAGTTTGAATGATTTTACCATCTTTTGAGTTAACAAGACCAATATGACCCTCTGGAACTACTACGAATCCTGTCATATCAATCTGATACTGCCAAGGCCATTTAAAGTAATGAATACCTGGTGCTAGGTAGTCTGATTGAAGACCAGCCTCACCATTTGTTGCGATGATACGATCACCACTAAGTTCTTTGTTCGCGCCGAACAAGACGAACTTCTTTGTAACAAGACCAATTTTATCCTCTGGTACGATTACGATACCGAAAAGGCGGAAAATGGCTTTGTAAAATACAGCGGATAGTACAATGACTAGAATCCACCAGTAACTTGACATGAAATTTAAAGTTGTGTTTAACATAGTTTATTTGGTTTATTTGAATTTAAATTGTTTCTAATTAATTATTGATTTTTAAGATTAATCGTGTTCATAATCTTCGGTATCAATACCGTTTTCAGTTACAGTGACTTGAACATGGTCACCAAATTGAAGTTGATAAAAATCTTTATCAAATACTGATAAGAATTTTTTAACTTTTGCTGATGCTTCTGCCAGTTCTGGGATATAATCAGGGTTGTCTTGTTCAATTCGACCCTCATAAGCTCGTTTATCACGGTTGTATGTTCCCCAACTAATTACCTTCTTCTCTTGTGACCAAGATGCTTCATCTTCTTGCTCACCGTTGATATAAAGATAATCGGTGTTTGCTGAGAAGTAACAAGTATCACCATCATTAAAGTAAGGTGTATATTGTGTCCATCCAAAACTTTTTAGTTTTGGATTTTCTTCAAACAATGTTTTGAATGAAGATAGAAAAATATCAGCGGATTTTTTCTGCAATTCTTTTTGCAACTCTTTAATCTCTGCTTGTTTTTTCCTAATTTCTGTTAGCATTTCTTCCATTTTTCAATTTATTTAAGTGTAAAGGTTAATTTATAGCAACGAGTCTTGGTAAAGTTTTAAAACTTCTGAAAGAGTCATGTTCATGATTTCATTGAAATCATCTTTTTTAAGATCTTGATTTTTTGTTTTCTCAATTGTCCAGTCAAGAACTCCATATTCATGTCGATATGGATCGAGTATAGACTTAGCAAGTGATTGTAATAAAATCTTTGTTTTATTATTTTCTTTTTCAAACTTTCTAATAAAATCAACTGAGAAGTTTTCGGGTTGATTGAAAATTTGAGAAAGAGCGATTTCACGAGTTTCTTGTAGAGACAATTTTCGGAATGACCAACTATTGAATCTAATAAATCTACTATATCCTTCTAATCTAATTTGTGCAGTCCAACTATTTGCATCTGCTACTTCTAAGATACGATACTTACCACCTTTTACAAGATATTTATACCTATCTGAATTACATACAACGATATCATTAGCCTTTAATGTTGTGACATCAAATCTCTCAACAGGAGTATGATTAGGACTTACATAGTTAATTTGAGGCAGTGGATTGCCACTAGTATCTGTAAAGTTTTTACACAAGTAGGAACCATATCCACCAGATGGAAACTGAATTCTTATTCGGTGTTGACCCCAACGACTACCAGTTGCAGTATTATTAAAAGAGTCTGCTTCGTAAGCCACACCTTTTAAAAGTTTTGTATTTGATTTAAGACTTATTACTCTCATTAATCAGCGTTTATTTTAATGTTACCTTTTTGTGAAATCTTTTCAAAAGAAGCCGGGTGTCCTTTTATACCATTTTGCATCCAATCCTTAAACTCCATATTTTCAAGATAGTCTTGTGCTGTTGGAATAAATCTCATTCCAAAGTCTTCCAAAATATGTTGCTCACATAAGTCTTTAACACAAACTTCACGACCATTTGAGTTTTTAATAGTATATCCAAAAAGTGGAATCATTACTTCGTGAATCCAAAAGTTGGTATGTGTAAGAGCTCGGTGACGATTATCTGCTACATAAGCCTTTGAACAATCCATTTTAATATGGATGTTAAGATAGTCTTCTGGTTGTCCACCATATCGACGAGCAGATGATTTTGAATGTACGTGTGCGTTAGCCATTAATCAATGATATATTTATACGATTCTTTTGTTTTATCAAAAATTTCAACTAATTGTTCTCTGTTGAATTTTGTGAGTACAAATTTAAGAAATTCTTCTGAATTTTCCAAATTATTTTGAAAAATAGATTCAGATATAAAATCTACATAATCTGAATCATCACCAATTCCAAGTTCTAGCATTTTATAATTTCGTTGAAACTCAACCCCACCACTTACTTGAAATTTTCCACCACAATTAACAATATCTTGTCTGAATTTTTTAGCATAATTCACCGCATCGTCCTCGCGAGTTTCAAAAGTCTGAATTTCTCCAGCGTGAAGTCTATCACAAATATCTTTAGATTCTTTCAAACCTAGATTACTACATTCCTTTATTAACTTAACAAATTGAAGTTTACTAGGACAATTCTCAATAAGTTTAATTCTAATTAACTTTTTCATCAGAATATATTTTTTCAAAGGAATAATTTGTTATTTCTAAATCAATATTATTGACTTGTGTTAATAGATCGGGTCCTGTGTCGTAATTATGAATCACATAATCACTTTTATTATTTTTAGATAATTCTGACATTTCCTTGTCAAAAAGTGTCCAAATTTCATCTACCCTTCTATCAGTATCCATTTTACATCTATATACTCTTTCCTCTTTTGGTGCAAAAACAGATATTACTTTATCAAATTTTGAATCCCACCCTCTTTCAAATAGTATTGAACTTTCAAATATCACATAGGTTGATTTGTGATATTTGTTTTTAAATCTTTCATATGCTTGGAAAAGATCATATTCAATAACATCAATTGTTCTATCAAATAGAGAATCTGTTATGAAAGATTTTGGATCTAAAAATCCATGACTAAATACAAATGTACCAACATTTGCTTTAATCGCATCATCAAAGTCTGGCCTATAGTTTAAAATGAATTTCATTACCGTATCAGCGTTGAAAACGGGAATATAAATTTCATTAAATACTTTAGAGACTTTTGTTTTACCTGAATAACGATTACCGGTTAGTGCTATTTCCAACATTACATATTAATATAAATACAAATATAAGTAAGATTATTCAAAAAAACAAATTTTTATGAAATATACCATTGAGCAACTTGGATTCATACTTTATAATAACAGATCTGTTGAAGGTGTTGTTCAAAACTTTCTAGACCCAACAATAAATCCATTTAGACTTATTCAAATAGAGAAAAAATTTGATTGGTGTAAATCTCTCTATGCTAATTTAGAAAAAATGGTTGAGGTAGATTTATCCTTACTCAATCCAGATAGTGATGATGAAATAGTTACTCCTGAACAACTTGAGAGTATAAGTGAATTAACATTGTCAAATCTTGGTAAATTCTCAAATGTTGAGAAGGATTTTCTAATAAAAAGAAAAATAACAGATAGTATTATTGATAAGTATCAAATTCTAGGACTATCACAATTTACTGATAAAGAACATTTAAGAGTAATTGGTGCTACTTGTCATCCTATACTTCAAACATTTTTAAAAGATGGTATTGATGAAGGTGGTATAGTTTTTCCATTATTCAAAGATGGTAAGTTAATTAATTGTTCTATTCGTAGAATCACTGATGTAGGCAAATTAAAATACACACTAGCAGTTCCTGATACTCCAGTTTGGGGATTAGATGATATAGATGAAGATAGTGAACTATGGATATGTGAGGGATTATTTGATATGATTGCACTTAGAGAACAGGGTATTAAAGCAGTTTCTCCATCATCAGCAATGTGGTCTGGTATGCAACTTTATCAACTACTTGAAAAAAAACCATCTAAAATTGTGATATTTTGTGATAACGATAGAGTTGGATTGAAAACTGGTTTAGTTTTGAATAAGTTTTTCAATTTATTTCAAATTACATCAGTGACTATACACTCTAAGAATTGTAAAGATGCTGCTGAACATTTTTTTGAAAATAATTATTCTTTTGATGATTTAGAAACAATTATAATAACTAGAGAAATGGTTGAAGAAAAAAACGATAATTCTTTTGACTTCCTAAAATACTTACAGAAAAGAAAATTTTAAGTATAATATATACTCTATGATTAAAAAATATAACGATTTTATACTTGAGAATTTATCAACTCACTTTGATAATGATTATAATGAATTTATTGATATTTACAAAAATCAAATAGTTCCTAAAATCGGTGAAGTAAAAGTTTTTACTAACTTTATGTTAGATGGTGTTTTAGAAAAATCTCAAGAAACAAGATTCCATAATCTTAGAAGAAATCTAATGGATGCTAGAAGTGAATTTTCCGATTCTATTAAAACTCTTTCAATAAGATTTTTTAAAAAAAGTTTTAGTAGTTTAGCATCAAATAAAGATTCCAGACCAGATGAAGATTTTGAGGAAATGCAAAGAATGCTTAATAGAGCTGGATTTACATTAGATATAATAAAGAAGTTATTTAATCCTATTGTTTCAGTTTTCACATCACAAGACTTTCATAAATTTATAGAAAGAAATAGCCTAGATGAAAAAAACGGATATATTGATATTTATCTTTATAAACTAAATGAAAAATTAGATTTAAATACAACTGTTTATCTAGGTGGTGAAGGTTGGGGATATGTTTTAGAGACAGAACCAGAAGAAGAGTATGTAATTAAATATTCATATGGTTATCATAAAACACCATATGGAAAACTATTTTTAGACCAAATGGGTATATCAAAAGATGAATTTATTACAACATCATATCAATATCTTAGAGATAGTTTTAAAGAATCATTATATCCGAATATTATGAGAGACTTGAAAAAAATGGTACAAACCGGATATTCATCTACACTTGGTGATATCTTTATGCCGGAAGATTTTGATGATTTCGTAACATTAGATGATGATAGATTCATTATAAGTTATGTTGAAATGTGTAATGATTTCAACGATATCACCGATAATAAATATGAAAACTCAGCTGATCCAGACTGGTTCAAAGAAACAATACTTAAGAATATGTCTATATTTTCAGGACTAAACATACAAGATACAGGGGAAGAATTAATATTTAATGACTATGAGTAAAATTAAATCAATATTTAAAGTACTGACATTTATAAATTTGGAAATATTTGTTTTGATATCTTCGATGATTTTTAGTATATCATTTGGATATAATTCTATTAGAGATTCAATAGATTCAGCGAAATATATTTCATTGGAAATAAATAAAACTGAAGAGGATCGATTTAAAATGATAGAAAGATTAAATGATTTTTCCTTATTAGAAGATGAACTGTTATCAAAGTCTCTTAAAAATTTAAATATTACTGAGGAATTAGACAGCTATTCTTCATATAAAGATAGTTTTGATTTATCAAAAAAGGATTCTTCAATAATTGATTCTCTTTTTATAGAGAAGTATATATTATTTAGAGTTATAAAATCCTATAAGAAGAGTAGTAACATAAAAATTGCTGAGAATGATTTCAAAATCAATAAAACAACGGTTGAATATATTCCTACTACTAAAATTATAAAAACTAAAGGTAAATTTTTCAGTAAGGCTAAAAATGATACTATAGTTAAGATAGACACAATTTACCACACTACTAGTGAATTTGATTTAGAGTCGTTTTCAAAGGTCAATAATATAAATCAAAAGGCTGATTATAATTCTTTTCAAAATTATATTTTTATTAATAATGATTTATCTTATAAGATTAGATTAATTTTAAATAAACGAATTTCTGAATTTAATTCTGAGAATAGAAAATCACAAGAATTGCTTATATCTAAATTGAATTTAAATTTTTCAAAATATGTAAATACAATTATTTTTATTTCTATATTTTTTATTATCACAATGTTATTACTTATTTGGGATATCAAAAAGAAATCAAAAGTAGAATATAGAAATAAGTATTTAATATCCTTGCTTTTAAATAAAAAATAATAAAAAAAGAATGAAATATCTAAAAAACTTATTAAATTTCAAAGAGACTTTACTTAAAAGAAATCAAGATAAAAAAGAACAATTTTTTCTTATTGAGAATGTTAACTATCACAGAACAAGTGTTAAAAATTTAGGTGAAGTTATTCTACCAGACCCAAATACTGGTGATTTCAAATTAAGTGTTATGCCATTTGAAAACAATGGTTCTTGGGTTTCTTTACCAGAAGGATTCAAACAATGGGAAGAATCTTTCAATGAAGTTCTAAAATATATTCCTTTACAAGAAGGTGCTAATACTCACTATGTTACAATAGATACTAAATTCTTTACAACAGATGAGTTCTTGAGAAGAGAAGGAGTCCATATAGATGGTAACTTCTGTGTTGATCCTTATTTCTCTTCTTCAATTACAGAAAAGGCTTCTTGGGGTGGTGCTTCTTATGGTGGATCTTCTTGGGGTGGTGCTTCATATCAAGAGCCAGTAAAATCTTCTTGGGGTGGAGCTGAACCAGATACTTCTAAATCATCTTGGGGTGGAGCTGAACCAATGTCAAGTTGGGGTGGTGCAACATCAAGATCAAAAAATCCACAATTTAAAATTGTAAGAGGTGAAGATGGAACTGCCAAAATTGTAAGAGAGAGTCAATTTGAGACAAGACCAGATAACTCACATGTTAAGATGGATTGGGTTTTGCCTTATGATATAGTTATTCCTATTTCTGAATATGTTTCATCTACAAAAGGTGGTATCTTAACAGTATCAACTGAAGTTGGGTGTCAAGCTTGGAATGGTGATTTCCACGGTGAGATCATGTCAGAAGGTTCATTTGAAAATATGACCGATCAATTAAGTGATGATAGAAAGATTATATTTGAAAAGAATCAATTATACTTTATGTCAAGTAATACACCTCACGAAACATTGTTAATAAGTAAAGGTAAAAGAAGAACTTTTTTAAGAATTACCTTAAATCATGATTATCAAAATGAATCAATTCTTTTGAATTAATTAGAAAAGTAATCTTTAAGGAAGTCATGTTGTATAATATATAACCTATAAAATTATACAAATTATGATAATAAATCTAAAATCACAATCTAATTTATCAGGACTTTATGTTGTTTATGAAGGTTCTACAAACTTAGAGAAGAAAGGTAATTATGGAATATCACATCTAATGGAACACTTAATGTGTAAAACATTTTTCCATATGATTCAAGATTTCGATAGAGACGGTATTGAGTGGAATGCTTATACATCTTCAAACGAAATCGTTTTCTATATGACTGGTCTTGATGAGAAAATCGATAAACATAAAAAGGAATATTTAGAAGCTCTTCAAAGTTTTGAAATCACAAAAGAACAGTTTGAAAATGAAAGACAAATTGTTCTTCAAGAGTATGAAGATACTTTTAATGACCAATCACAATCACATTCATTAAATTTAAGTAGAAAATTATTTGATGACTATGATCCAATCGGACTTAAAGAAGATTTGGAGAAATTAAAATTCATGGATTGTCTTAATTTCTATGATTTACAATATTCAAAACCTACAAAAATTATTAATGTATCAAAAAATAAAAAGTTGAAAAACTTAGATATTGAATTTTCTGATAGAAAAATTGATAAGAAATTTGAATTTGGTAATCATAAAGTTTCACTTGAATTGAATAATGATTTCAAGGATAAGACTTCAATTATTTGTTTAAGTCCTTTCATTGAGGAGAAAAATGCTGAAGTTCATTTTTTAAATGCAATGTTATCACTTGGATTGAAATCCCCACTTTATGATGAGGTTAGAGAAAAACGAGGATTAGTTTATTATATTCATTGTTATCAAGCTAGACTTAACAATCAAGGTATAATATCAATTGATACACAAACATCGAATAGAAATTTTGATGGAGTAATTGAAGGAGTTAAAACCGTTTTAACAGATCCTAAAAAGTTCTTAAATAAGGAAAGATTTGAATTGGTAAAAGATTACTATAAAGTTAGAATGGAGAAAGATGAAATTCTTAGATATAAGAATGTGAATCAATGGATCCAACCAGAGGGTTGGTCAGTTTATGACATTTTAGATAAGGTAAAATTATCAGATATCAAAAAAGTTTATGACCAATATTATGATTTTGATAAGTTTTACATCTCTAATGATAAGAAAGAATTCAAAAAGTAAATGGGAAATATCGAAGAATCTGTTAAGGAAATTGGTAGAAAATACACTGAGCAAAGAAAAGAAATAGCTGAGAGATTTCAATACGAATTTGATACCGAACAAACTCGAAGAACTATGAACTATATGATTGACCAATGTGAGAAATCATATAGAGAAGAACTTAGAGATAAAAAAATAGAACATTTATTAAATGATACCATACTTGGGAAATAAATCAACATTATCAGATTTTTTAAAACAATATGTTCCAAAAAATCCAACTAAATGGGTTGAACCATTTGGGGGTGGATTTAATTTATTCTTTACTTTAGATTTAAAAGAATATCCAGATACAGAATTTCATTATAATGATATAAACCCTCTTAATTGTATTCTATTTGAACATTTGAAAGAGGATTCATTTTTACAATTGATCAAATCTACTAAAGTTAGTAAGGAATTATTTGAGCAGTGTTTTAATAATCTAGATAATAAAGTTAAACCGGTAAAGGTTTTAAAAGCAGAACCTAAGTCAAAAAGTAAATCAACTTCTGAAGCAGTTCAAATTGATAATACAGAATTGAAAGCTCTTTCTTGGTTAATTATTCTATGTTGTGGTGATATTAAAGATTTGATGTCAAAAGAGTTTAAGGGTAATTCTGGATTTGAAATGTTGAAATATAAGTTAAGTCATTACTCAGTGTATTTCAAAAGGATTAAAGTATCAAATATTGATTATAAAGAAGTATTGAATCAACATGATGCGGAAGATACGTTTTTCTATTTGGATCCTCCATATGTAGGATTTGAAGATTATTATATTAATAATAATTTTAAAGGAGAATCTCATAGTGAGTTATCAAAGGAATTAAAAAATTTAAAAGGTAAATGGTTATTAAGTTACTATAAATTTGATAAACTTGAAGAATGGTATTCAAACTACAAAGTTGTTAGTCAAAAGCATAATCTTAGTGAAGAATTTCTAATCCTTAGTGTTTAAATGATAAATAAAGAATACTGGTCTCAAGATTTTCCTAGACCACTTGGCCCAGATGATAACGATGTTAATATCTTTATCGATAATATGATAGAAGGTAAAACTCTATTACTTGGATGCACGAAAAAGTTGCTAAACTTATCAGACGTTCAGATAGATTTAGATCCTTGGTGGATTGGTCCAAATACTATAACTGGTAATTGGTTGGATAATAAGGATTTCTATGATAATATATTATGTGATGGTAGTCTTTGTTTTACTAAAGAATTAGCCGATGATATAATAGATATGGTTTCAAAGAATTGTAAAGTTTTTATAGCTAGAACATTTACTAGAAGATTACCGATTATGAGAATTGCTGATTATTTTCCACAACCAACCGACTTTAATATATTACCTACAAAAACAATTATAAAAGAAGACTATTCATTTTATATATGGCATTTCTAATCTCGGAAAAAATAAACATTTTTTATTTTATTTAATAAAATTAAAAGTAAATGAACGACTACCAAAAAATTTTTATAAAAAGAGCAAATGATTATCATTATGCGATGCAGACATATCCAGATGTTCGCTCTTATGAATTTGAAAGTTTAATATCGACTATCGACTTTTCAAACATTAAGGAAGTTCTAGATATTCCCTCTGGTGGTGGATATTTAAAAAAATATCTTCCTAAAAATATTGAACTTATCTCTGCTGACTTTTCAGAAGGTTTTACAAATGAAAACATACAACTTGCGAATCCTACACAATTTTCATATTCTGATAATTCATTTGACTTAGTTCTTTCTTTAAGTGGACTACATCATTTGAATGATGTTCCTAAATTTGTACACGAATGTTTGAGAATTTTGAAAGAGAATGGTTCATTTATCTTTTCTGATGTAAAAAGAGATAGTCCAGTTGACTTTTTCTTAAATGAATTTGTCAATAAATATAATTCATTAGGTCATAATGGAGTTTTCTTTACAGAGAATTCATTTAATGAATTTCCATTATTACAAGAAAAGATCATAAGAACACAATATAACCAGTATCCGTTTGTGTTTAAAGATAAATCTGAAATGCTTTGTTTTTTCTCGTTTTTCTTTGGATTAGATAAAGCTAATGAAAATATTATTTATGATGGAATTCGTGACATATTAGGAATGAAATCTACTGAAAATGGTATTGAAGTAGATTGGGGCTTGATTCAATTTGAATTTAAAAAATAAAAAAATACAACCAGTTCAAAGTATGGCAGTTCTAACACTAGAAAGAATTAACAGAGATGTTAAGTATTTATTAGACTTTATAGAAAATGCTCAGTGGAATCATGAGATAGATTTTGAGCTTATTGATGGTTTAAATATAATGACCAGAGATGATTTAAGAAAATGTGAAATAAAGGATAATATTGGAATATCTAAAACCTCTGGATCTACCGGTGAACCAGTAACAGTTGGTAAATCTTATATAGATTATATTTGGTATATTGCTTGTTCTATAAGAGAGTTTAGATGGTTAAAATGGGATGTTACAAAAAACATAGCGATAATCAGAGCAGGTAATAAAATTGATGATATAAGTGGATGGGGAATACCTTATTCAATAGAGCCTAATCAGGGTCTGTCATATAGAAATGACTTATTACCGATATCAGAATTACAAAAGTGGTTAGAAGAGAAAAATCCTCATTATATACACTGTTTTCCATCAGTTTTTAAACAAATAGATGTGACTAAAATTTCAAACTTTATAGACTGGAAAGGAACTGGTGAAGTTGGAGGAAAAGCTTATTCTTCTGAAGAGTGTGGTATAATTGCTCTTGTATGTCCTGATAATCCAGATGTTTATCACGTTATGGAAAATCAAATAGTTGAAGTAGATTCTGATGGAGCTTTAATTATAACAACAAAAAGTAATAAGTATATAAGAAGATATAAACACGGAGACCATATTGAATTAGGAGAGTGTCATTGTGGTCGTAAGTTACAGACTATAAAGAAAATACACGGTCGTGTGAGAAATATGATTATATTACCTAATGGTGATAAAAAATGGCCTTTAATTGGATCTTTGGAATATGAGTCTTTTGGAATTAAAAGGTTTAAAATGATTCAAACTAAAATTGATGAATTAGAATTAAGTATAATTTGTGATCCTTTATATGAAAGAGAGACTGAATTAATTGAAGTTATTAGAAAAAAGATAGGATTCTCTATCAATGTAATTATCAAATATGTTGATGATTTTTCTAACTATAAGTTTGAGGAATTTGTATCTAATTTAGTAAATTAAAAATTATCCCAAGTTTTTATTCTTTTTTCTTTAGGTTTTACTTCTTCCATATGAGTACACATAGTAAGTGTACTTGGTCCTATAAATCCACCATCATGTACATAAACTCTGAAAAACTTACCATCAGACTTTCTTTTGATAATAGCATAATTCGTTTCTTCATCTTTACCATCACCTTTTTCGGTATAAGAATCAACATATTCAAATTTATACTTCTCACCTTCAGGAAAATCAGAACCATATTTCGAATCTCTTATCATACATGATAAAGCATATTTAACACTTTCCTCCTCACAATTTTCTTTGAATCCATCATCTTGCATTAAATCTTCGATTAATTCTTTTATATCCAATCTTTCCATATTATTATTTATTTTTAACTACACTTATTAGTTTCAATAAGTTCTCTGTGTTATGTGGATATTTATCCAAAAGACTTTCTAGGAATTGAAGTCTACCCATTTTATACATTTCACCATATGCTTTATATTCGAATTCTATTCCGTTTTCCCATTCAAGTAATTCGTCAAAATCTCTTTCAACAATATTCATATCTAATTGATTGAATTCTTCTGAAAGTCGTGTGCTTGATTCATGTGTTTTTGTGTCGAGAATCATTTGTTTGATATCTAAAACATCTTGATTTTTTTCTTGACAACAATTTATAAAAAACTCAGCACTCTTTTCTTCGTTGTCATTACGCATTGGATCATAAACACAATCGTGAAAAAGTGCACAAAGTACCATTTTCTCATAATCTTTATGAGACTCAAATTTAGATTTATTCTCGTTGATTTGATTGATTAGATCGAGTAAGTGATTTTGATTATGATAAGCTCTATGTGATTCATTCCACATTGAAAGAAGAATGTTATAGTTAAGCTTAATATTCCATTTGTCTAGTAATTCTTGCATAAAAATTATGAGTTTTGTTTATATATTAAAATTCTAAATCCATATCGATAATATTATCACTTGTAGTTTTATCATTTCCAAGTATTTTATCTATTTTATAACTATTATTTAAAATATCAACACGAACAGATAATTCCAAAAGAAGACATGTATCATCATCTAAATCCATATCTGGACTTAAAGGGCTTTTCTCAAGAAGGGCTATTGGTATTGATAGATCATTTTTAAATTTATCAAATAGCCTTTTTATTAATTTAAGTTGTTCAGATATAGTTAATCCCTTAATATTCTTTATAATATTTGGTGCATTATATGTGACTCTATATAGAAAATCAATATCCTCTTCACTTGGGTTAGTATCCAGATATCGTTTTTCGCTAAAAAGATATGATATTTTGGTCCATATTTTTTTTAAAGAGTCATTTTTTTCTATATTTCGTTTATAGAAAAGAAAATCATTAATATTCCATATTATGGATAAGAATGGATCTTTATCATATAAATCTCCTGTTTTAATAACACTTTCTAGTGTGTAGATGTCTATGTGTATTCCTTTTTTAGTACTTATTAGATTAGATATATCTGTATCATTTTTAATATTAAAATATTTACTTAGTTCTTTATGATACTTTTTAAATGTTTCAAAATATTTACTTGAGAAATATCTTCTAGTCACTCCAGCTAAACCTCTAGATATAACATAAGATGTCATTTTTATTTCATCTGGATCCAATATTGCGTTAAGTTCATCTCTTTTTTTGAAAATTCTAATAGATGAATGTTGTGGGCTTCCAAGATTTGTAAATTTTAATTTTCCTGTTTTTAGAAACTCTTCAAATTCGCTAGTCCAATAGAATTTATTAGACTCAATATCGTATCCGATCTGAGTACAATTAATATCAAATGAGTTAATAACAAGTTCAAGACTATCAGATGTTGATGAATAATTTATGTAGTTATAAATTCCTTTATTTTCTGTATTCTCAATCAAATAAAAATCTTTACTCCTGGTTCCTTGACAAAATCCATTATAATCCTCATAGAAGTATTTTTCTTGATTTTGGTAGAAAAGCTTCCTACCATCATTTGTAATGGTGCTATTATAAGATATGTCACTCATTTCTAATTTATTTTTAAAAATAAATACATCTATATCATTAATTTTAGCTACATTCCCGGAAACCTGTTCCCATACTATATTTGCGAGTGCTCCTCCTGCAATTATTCCTTTTTTTGGAAAATCTAGGTTGTTTTTTTTGATAAAATCAAGGGCGTTTATAGCCATAAGTTCAATATTCATAAATAAATTTAATAGAAATTGTTCAAATACAAATATATAAAAAAACTAGATATGT
This sequence comes from Chloridella minuta, assembly GCA_032273045.1. NCBI lineage: Eukaryota > Xanthophyceae > Mischococcales > Pleurochloridaceae > Chloridella > Chloridella minuta. Next base: position 54,071 of record JAUKPQ010045815.1, on the reverse strand, counting down.
TTAATGAAAATTCCTGGTAAATCTTCTATTAATTCTCAACTGCAAAATTTGCCTGCGATGGCTTCAAATCAACTCAGTGAGATTTCCTTATTAGCTAGTCAAAATTCAAGTGTAGTGTCAGTTGATGTGCAAGGTGTTCTATCAAATAAAGTTAGAAGAACACACTCTGTGAAGTTTATCAACTATGTTGAACCTTATACTATTAAGGGAGAAAGATATACTCTTTTCTATTCAGAGGTAGATGCTAATTTAGAAGTAGGAGATCGTGTTTTTATTATAGGTGGAAATTATGATTCTGATACACTTTTTCAAAAGGATAAATTTAATAAAAGTAGTGATGGATATACTGTTTTATTTTTAGATAAAACAAAAATAGTATTAGATATACCATTTGATGGCACATTACCATATATTGAAGAACCAGTTGATAATTTTATTAAAGTCTATGTTGCATCTAGTCAAGAAGATTTTAATTATTTCCTACAAACACACTCAAATAGAGATTGGCCGTATGTTACTAATAGATTTGCTAGTTATGGCCCTTATTCAAATAATAATATACTTTATATAAATGGTACCTTCTCGGTCGAAAGTGGGTATTGGGGCATTTTAGGATTCACTAACTCAGGTTCCGAATATCTTACCTACTCTAATTCATTTTTAATTCTATCAGGAACTACATCTGGATATCTTCAAGATATTACAAATAATATTTTAACAGGAGTATATTCAAAATTTTTATCATCCGAACAATATTCTAATCGTGATTTAAAGATTATGAATGAGAGTTTTACAACAACTACTGGACTTGATTTCAAAAAGGGATATCCTTATAAATGGTGTAAAATATGTCAAGATTGGAGAGTTGATAAAAAGTATTTACCCGGATTTATAACAGAGCAGAATTTTAGAAATGGTATTTTTAAAAAAGGAAAACATAATCAAGGCCTTTTGGGTAATTATCAACAAGTTTTTGATTATAATGGTGCTGAAGTAGAATTCAATCTAGGAACTATATTAAATGTGACTTGGAACACTGGTGATATTTTAAGTGGAACTAAAACTGAAATGGATATTCCTACTTCGACAGTGGCAAAGTTTGCTAATAAGGGAACATCATATATTACACAATTTGATGAATATGGATTACCATCTATTAAATTTAATGGCCTTAATAATAATAATTTAGGATATAATTTCGCATACAATTCAACTATCTATAAATCAAATATTTCAAATGGAACATATTATGATTGTATATTTGGATCACCATCTACTACGTCAGTAGTACAAGATAATTTATTATCAACTCAATCAAATTATGATGTAAATATAATAAAAGGTGATTTCATCAACTCTAAACTATATTTTTCAAATATACAAAATTCTAACCTATTTAGTTCTCAGGTAATAAATTCTTATATCTACTCTAGTAGATCTATTAATTCCGAATTTGAAAAATCAGTATTTGATAGATCTAAATTTACTTCTGATAAGATAATTAAATTATCTAACTATGATGAAAGAACAATAAAATGGTATGATGGATCACAATTAAAAAATTATAAGTTGTATAAGTTTTATACAAGTCAGAAAAATTTTGAAAGACTTGTTGAGTTTCAAAATTTCTATTTTGATGGAATAGATTTAAATATACCAACTCTAGAAGTACTTAATTTCTTTGATGATAAGTTTAGTATAGATTCATATAAATCTACCTATGATGAGATTGATGGTAAAAAAGATAGAAAAGTTATAGTCCAATTAACAACAGCGGATGAGAATGCACAAACGATTGATCCGAGTGATATTAGTTTTACAAATAGTCTAATAACTAATACCAAGGAAGCTCTACCGTCAATTGATCTATTAATTTACCCAGGAGAAGATTTTACAAATACTATAGATATCATAGGAGATGATATCTACACCTATAATCTATTTAGCTTTCAAAATTATCTTTCTGGGTGGGGTGTGAGTCAATCTGTGATTGAATTCTCTGTCGATACTATAACACTCACATTTAGTTCATTATTAACATACCAAGATATTTATAATGGATTGGTTAGTACTTCATATGGTACCTGGACATTTAGTTCAAGTAAATTCACAGTACAGGGAACAAACTCTTTTGGTAATATTACATCTTATGATCTAGACGATAGTAAACCATATATAATCTCTCCTACTCAAAATTTAAGTCAGATTACTGTTCAAAATCCTTCGGTATTAAATATTAATAGAGCCTACTTAGTTGATTCGGATTTCAAAAGTGGTATTTTTAAGAACTCGGATTGGTTGGGTGGTAATAATATTAATTATAATTTAGACCATAGTTTTGAGACAATAGATAATTCTTATTATAATCCGATTAGTTTAGATTCATCATCAGGATATTTAGATATAGACTTAGGTGATAGTAATAGAAGAAGACTATTGAGTGAAGGTGATGTTGTGTTTTTTAATAGATTAGAAATCGATACAATTGGACTAACAGCTGGTGGAGTAACTGGATCTAATCTAGTTAGATTACCTGATACTTTTAAAATTGATCAATTATATCAATCAACTAATACATTAAGATTAGTTGACTTTATTAATGGTGCTTCATCTAGTATATTCAATATTCCATCATTTTCATCAGAACCTATATTAAAAAATACTAATTCTGAATTAAGTTACGGATATGCACATCCAGTTAAATTTATAAATTCAAAAATACATGCTGGTATTTTTAGAAGAACTTATTTTGTAAATTGTACTTTTGATAATATTGAATTTGATGTTAATGATAAAGATCCTAAAAATTATGATAATTGGAGAAGATTATTAGTATCTGATGCTTTATTTGCTGATAATGGAAATAAATTCAATAATGGTCTTTTACTATATTCAAGTTGGGTTTCCGGAACTGATATCTGGGAAAATGGTATTATTCAAAATTCAATATGGAACGTACAATCCTATACATATTCTTATGGTGCGACATCAAGTGATATATACACAACAGTTGAGAATAAATTTAAAAACGGTATTTTTAGACAATCTAGATGGGTTAATGGAACATTTGAAAACGGGGTTTTCTATAAAAATAACTCTAATAGTGTTTATACAACATCTGTTTTTTCAGATAATACCGACGGATATTATAGATATAAAACTTCATCAGAATCTAAAACTAGATGGGCTTGGTTAAACGGTATATTTGAAGATGGTATATTTGAGTTAAGTAATTTTGAAAATGGTTTATTTGAAAATGGTCAGTTTTATAATTCTACATTCCTTGATGGTATAGCAACTGGTGGTAATTTTGGTAGAACTAGATTAGATTATAAAAATACAAGAATTGGATCCGGAACATTTAGTGATGTTATTGTAAATAACGCAAATTTCAGTGCTGAAAATCCAACAGGTCAATTAGAGTCATATTTTAGTATTAATTGGTTGAATGGTGTATTTAATAATGGATCTTTTGGTGTTAGAGTTGAATCTGCATCATACTCAACAGAAGAGCTAAATTATAGATTTAACTCTTATTGGAATACTGGTATATTTAATAACGGTACTTTCCAAGATATTGCTATTTGGAGAGATGGTACTTTTAATAACGGTAAGTTCATATCATATTATGGATATCCATTTATTATAACAACAGCATATCCAACCTCACCAAGTCAATCATTTGCTTGGCAAGGTGGTAAGTTCAATAATGGTCAATTTGGTAATTCGAATACTGGTACTAATTCAACATGGTATAATGGTGAGTTTAACGGTGGTATTTTCACTGGTAGATACTGGAATGGTGGTATTTTCACTAAAGGTAATTTTATTGGATCTGGAACAAGTTCTACATCACTATCAAATGTTTCAAATTTTGCTTCAAATTTTAGTGAGAGTTATTATGGATTATGGAATAATGGTATAGTAAATGAATCAGTAGATAAACTATTCAAAGATAAAAAGATAGTTCAACAACCCATTAGAAAAGTCGATAAAAAGACTAAACCAAACACTGTTAATTTTAAAAATATTCTTTGGAGAGATGGAACATTCTCACACGGTGATGGAGTAATGAACAACTCAGTTTGGACAGGTGGTGCCTTTGAGAACGGTCAGTTCGTTAATTCATCTTTTAATCCATATCTAAATTATCTAGTTAATGGTGATTTTAAATCATCATTAATATCTACACAAACAGAAGGGTCACTTGACTATTGGCAACAATCGAATAGTGATTTTGATGAGGATAGTAATAAAATTGGATCTTCACTTTTACAGGATAATGATGGTATTTTTGCAAAAAAATTAGTATTTACTGGAACTTCTAGTCTAACAAAGATATACCAAACAACAGGATTATCAGTTGGTGAATCCTATACACTTAGAGTTATACTTAATAGTAATGATAACACTGAAATAACATATGGAACGTGGACCGGAATTTTGACAAATGGTAACTTCTCAGAAGGATCATCTTATTGGATATTAGGTGTAACAGAATCTTCTTACTTAGCTCCACCAACACTAACTGTCGCGACTGGTTCTCCAGGTTATATACAATATACCGATTCCTCAACTGGTGGTGGTAAAGCTTATATAATTTATCCGAATGTACTTGAGGTTGGTAAAAATTATGAACTTAGTTTCTTTGTATTTAATAGTACCACTCCTTTTCATGGATATACTGTTGGTAGTTGTGATTCTAGTCAAATCGAAATTGGAGATGATTATCTATTATCAACAGATTTTATTGATGGAATAAATGCATCTTTTTCAAATTCTGCATTTCCTAACTTGGGTAGTAATAAGATTGTGGAAAATTTCACATCAGCATTCACAGATCTATTAATTGTAATAGATACGACTATTTCAGCAGAATCTCTTAATATATCAGGAATAAATTTAAGATCTACAAGAGTTCTTTTCACATCTAATGCTACTCAAAGTAGGTCCTTAGAAGCATCATTCACTGCGGATGGTGGTGATTTTGCTATTGAGTTTTTACCTATAGCAAAAGGAAATACAAGCGATTCTATTAACGCGATACAAACTTATGCTACAAGTTCCACTGATATAAAATCGATTGAATTAATTAGAGGAGATAGTGGATTTAATTTATCAGATAGTTGTGTTTGGTATAATGGTAAATTTATTAACTCAGAGTTCCATTTGTCAAAATGGTATAATGGTCGTTGGATATCAGGTACCGCTACTGGTATGATTTGGAAGAATGGTATAGCAAACTATATGAATGCTTACAATGTCTATTGGGAAGGTGGTGTGTGGAGAAATGGTAATTGGAATGGATCACCATTTGGATTAGAAAATATAACAGAAGATGGTTGTGTTTATAGTTATGGAACATCTCCGGCTAGTATTACTGTGGCTTCAAAAACAACCAATTATGTGACTTTTAATGTTAATGGATATGGATTTGGTACATCTGGTGGGTTTAGTTATTCAGTGCCTGATTCTACACCGGGGGACGCAGGTTTACAACCAGAAATAGATCCGGAGGATGACTCATTCAACAACCCTGGTGATAATAGTGTATATGGTGATGGATATTTCTATACCTCTACAACGAATTTTTTTACAACAGGTAAAAGATATAAAATTACTATTACTTTAGGTACTTTCTCAGTACCTGATGCATCATATAAAGGCAGACCTGCAATTTATTTAAGTTTAGGTAGACCTTACGCTGCAAATACTATTTATGGTGATGTGAGTGGATCATTATATCCATCTACTTCTAACATCGCTACAGGTGCTTCAAATATTAGTAAAAGATATCAAATTGATGAACTTGAAGATCATACTGGAGACATCATACCCGACTTCTACACAATTGGAACTGATGGATATCAATCAACTAGTGCTGGTACAATAACTGAGATATTAGATTGTATAGATAGTGGTAGTAGTAAATTATATATACACTTCGATTTATATGGTAGTATTAATTTATACATAGATGAAATATTAGTTGAGGAGGAAATATGTACTCAAACTGGTGTTATTAATGGTGGATATGCTTCTGATATTTTAACAAATATCGCTAGATATAGATCTGATGTAGATGATACTGATTACAGATCACTTTTTTTAAATAACGCATTTGATTTTTCAAAGGACTTAACTTGGCCTGGTCTTAAAGGAGGTTCAAATTTAACAAATTTATCATTTACTTATTCAACTACTGCTGGAACACGAGGTTGGAGTTATAGTACATATTATAGACCATATGAGGAATGTGCAATACAACCATCTGTCAATTTAAATGGTTTTTCCTTTGGAGCTGTGAAATACCAAAAAAGTTGGAGTGTACCAACATTGGTAAATGATAGTAATTTCTATAACGATGATACATATAGTGTTCCACTTTATGCAGTTAATACTAACAATTCGCTAGATGTATTCTCACAATCTGGAGAATATCAAATAAAGTTGAAATATTGGTGTTCTTATGATGGTAACTGGACTGGACAACCTGAAACCAAGACTGTAAAATTTGCTATCAACATGGGATATGATCCAAATGTTTCAGGTAATGGTGGTATGAGTCAGACTATTACTGAGGTTATTGAAGTATTACCCGTTGGATGCTCTTCTCAAAATACTTTCTCACACGGTCAAACTAATGTTAAAACACTTGAATTCACATTCTCTCCAATAGCATTTGCTGAATATTCTACACTAACAGAGGATAGTTTCAGATTCTCAATAACAAAATGGGGATCAAGTTTAGGCACAAAGTTACATATTTTATATTTAAGTATTGAAAATTCTACCTATCAATATAATTCTGTATATAATAATGAAAATTGTCCTGATGTTTTTTCCAATGACCCTCAGTTTGGTGATACATTACCACTTCCAGCAACAATTAGTTATAGAGGTGGTTCTAGTAATGGAACTCCTATTTCTATTAGATATGGTAATGGTGTATTCACATCAGGACTAGTGGATTCATATTCGAGTATTTGGGAGAATGGTGTTTGGAATGAAGGATTAAGATATGATAAATATGTTGTATATTTTGAAAATTTTGTTTCTTTTTCAGGGACATCTAAGCCAATGTCTTATCCAGCAGTTTATGTTAGACGCCCGGTTAAATCTGGTCAATTGCCAAATATTTATGACAATAATATTTCCTCTTTAAAACCATCTTCTAATACATATACAATAGCATTATATACTTCACAATATAAATATATTTTTGAAGATGGATTTGAAGTTGATCAAAATCCTACACCTGAAGAAAGATTGGAAGGAACTAAAACTATAAGAAATAGTTTTAAAATAGGAGATAAAGTTGCCGTTGGAAATATATCAGCACTTGATACTAACGGTATTCGTAGATTGATTAAAGATTATTGGACTATTGTGGATATTATATCACCTACTGATGTAAGTCAAGGAGCAAATGATATTATATATCTTCAAATTACACTTAATTTCTCAGCTAGAATAATTCAAAGAGATTCTGAGAACCATCCTATATATGTTTCCAAAAATGTATGGTTAGGTGGAGCATTTTTAAATGGTAAGTTCCGAGGTGTATGGAATAATGGTTTATTTAGAGGACGACCATACATAACAAGAATGGTAGATTCTCAATGGATTGATGGTATATTTTATGGTGGTAGATTTAGAGGAAAGACTGTTGACTATCTTGTTCCTGGTTTTTCAAAGGATGGTGGTGAATTTACAACATTTTCTACCTATTCTGGACTAATACAAAATTTCTCATTTAATGATGCTGATTTAAAAAATGACGGATATGTTCATAGTTATAATTCATGGATTGATGTTAATTATTTCACATCTTCAACTGTTACTATTGGTAGAGATTTAATCTCATTCAAGGATGATGAGATTTGTGGACCAGGTGAATATACTGTGCCGAATTTCTATAGTGCTCCTACAAAGGATGTTCTAAGTTCTATATCAATATTAAGAAATCACGGATTTAGTGGATATAGTAAATATTCACTTGGATGGAAAATAAATGAATATGATAACTATCTTGAAGAAATTGGAGAATTTAATAAGTATTATAATACAATTGGAACTCAATCTGGTTCAGCACTCGGTGATCGTAGAGGTGTTGGTCGAATTCAATTTATAAATGATGGATGGACTTACTCTAGTTCGACCTTCTCTTTTTTAAATGCCTTAATTGAGCCTTACGATTTTGTTTCAAATAAACAAAACCAATCGACTTCTGGAACTCTAGAAATAAGACATAATGGTAATCTATCCTTTCCATATACTATTTTAGATAATACAAATATTACAGATAATTTTAAACCACTTAGATATAATTATGTATCATTTGACTACATTCAAAGACCGATTAATTACGCGACTCAAAGTATTCATAGTTTATCAACACTAAATACTGATAATCCTTTATTAGATAGTGATCTTTTGAATTTGGTTAACAGACCGGTGAAAACCATCAAGGAATATTTCTTTAATCGAAGAGGATTGGACTTACAATTATTGGCGGCACAGTCTTCTACAGTAATAGATAATCTTAAATTTGTACAGACAAATTCAATACCTTTTATATTCCTTGGTACTGAATCTAGAATAACACAAAAGGTACAAGTTCCACTAGGATCCGTAGCTCCACCTATTGACTATACTGATTCAGAATTCTCATTAATTGACTCTTTAATTATAACTGAGACTGCTTTTGATGCAATAAGTATCCCATCGGTAGTTATTACACCATCTGGACCAGGAGGAAAACCGAGAAGAGATGAATTACTAATTCAGACTTATGATAGATCAGATAAAGTGCCCCCAGTTACCGGAGGTGATTCACCATTTAATCCAGGTCTATCAGTTCAATATCAAAATGATTCAAGAGCAACAAGAAATCCTCAATGAAATTAGTGTTTTAGTAAAATTAGGTTTCCAACTTTTCCTGGCTCATTTTTAGAGAAGTGACCCATGTGTGGTATAATAGTCTCTTCTTTATCTTTCTCTAATTTTATTTTAGTGAGCTTTTGCTTTCCTAGTATTCTTTTCTCACCATTACAGGTTTGACAATCTTTGCTCCCAATTTTCCCTTGGCCAAAGCAAAAACTACACTTATTACCCCAGTGATCTTTTCCGGTTCCTTCACAAAAGTCACACCCATCATCAGAGTCGAATACTCCCTTGATATTACCAAATTCATCTTTTATGAAGAATTTTGATGTTGTGTCTTTTCCACTTCCTTTACATTTTTTACAAATTACCCATCTATTATATTCTATTGTTCCATTAAATTTATCATCTACTTTTTCTATGATATTAAGAACTTGATTCTTTTTAAAATCTTCATATTTATTATTCTCTTTCTCATAGTCAAACTCTATATTAACCTTGAATAGTTCTTCAATTTCGTTATAGTCTTTTCCGAATTTACTTTTCTTATCATATTCCTTTCTAGTTTCTAAATTACTTAGAATAGACCAAGCTTCAGATATTAGTTGAAATTTTACAATATCAACATCTTTATTTCTATCTGGATGATAATCAAATGATAATTTATAATATGCTTTTTTTATTTCTTTATCAGTGCTTTCATGATTAACACCAAGTATATTGTAGTAATTCTTATTGAGATTCATCGTACTCTAGTTTATTTTCTATTAGTTGTATGCAAAAATTACACATTAGGTCAAATTTACCCGAAATACTTTGTGGAATATCAATTGGTCTAAAACTTTCAATACAAAGTTGTACATCAACCCAATTAGGATTTAATTTAAGATTAATAAGAATGTTACTTAAATAGTGACCGTTTAAAGTAGAGACATCTGGCCAAGATGATTGGAATTTATGTTCTTCGTTTATTAAATTTCTTTTATCTTGATATTCTACATATTTCTCATCAAATCTTTGAAAGAAATTTGATGACCAAGTATCAAATATTAGGGCATCTGCATTAAATAATTCCTCAATATCTTCAAAACTTTTTTGAGATAGTATTAAATCTTTTGTTATAAACCTTTTATGAAATCCCATTATATTATTGTTTTTAATTTTATATCTCTAATAATTTGATTACGTTGTTCTTTTGACATACTTTTAAAATTATCATAGGTGATATCATATCCAAGTGCTGCCAAGACTAATTCAAAGAAATCAGTCATATCACCACCAATTGATAATGTCGCTTCCCAGTTTCCAGTACTTCCAGAATAAACTAAATTATGACTGCCAGTTAATGTCGTAGTTGATATTGTGTTGTTTAATAAAGTTGCCATAAATTATTTAATAGATATTTTTATTGGACAATGATCTGATATTTTTCTAGCAGATTGTAAATCTTTAAAATCTTCAAAAAAGTAAATTACACTAGAATTTTTAAATTTTATTTGACTAGATATATAAAAATTATCATATTCCATGTTTAAAACTTGACCTGAAACTGGTTTCATTTTAAGTGAAGTCTTTTTATTAACTAAACTAGCAACAAATCCTTTACTTTTAAGAGAGTTAAAAGAATTATCCGATTGAGATAGATTAAAATCACCTAACATTATTATTCTCTTTCCTGTATATAAAGTCGTTAATACTCCCAATTTATTTACTTCAATTTGTGGATGTTTATCAGTTGGAACAAGATGTAAATTAAAAAAATAGTATTCTATATTTTTAAATATAAAAATTGCACGAAATGGTTCTCTATTCATAACTTCTGATAAACTCATTTCTAGTTGTGCCTTTTCTTTTAATTTTACTCTATTCTTTTTAAATAAATAAGCATATCTCTCAGATCCATCACCAGATGTTGAATTTGATATTATATAATCCCAATCACTACCAGTTCTATCAAGATAATCATCCAGTCTAGCAACGGCCTGTGATCCAAACTCCGAGGTCGATACTTCTTGTATTGCTACAATATCATAGAATTTTATCTTTGTTGATATGTATAATAATTCCTCATCTGACTTAGATTTGCCCAAATTTTGGATATTCCAAGAAACAACATTTAGGTAACTAGTATCAATTTGAGATAATAGTAAATTTGGTAAAATTAATAATAATAATAAAAATCTCATTTAAATATTTCTTTAAGTTTATATTCCCTTCTAATTATAGATGAATTTAAAACGAATATTTTTAATCCATCAACCCTTGATATCCCTCTATATTGAATAGAGACTACTTTACCATCAATCTCTTTTAGAAAATCGTCTGCTTCTTGTGGTGTATTATCAAGACTAACAATATTAGATGCTTTATTATAGTTGAGTGATATTTCATAGAAGTAATTTTCATGAAACTCTCCTTCAATATCATACTTTATAATTAAATTTTTATCCATCCACTAAAGTATCAAAATTAACTTCTTCTATACTTGAAAATATTTCTTTATTAATTCTGATAATTCTATCAAAATTCTCGTGATTTAAAAGAGCATGATGTACAACAAATATGTTTATGTTATAATCATTGGAAAATGATTTCAATAGTAACAATATGTCTGATATACCCTCTAGATCGATTGAAGAAAATACCTCATCTAAGAAAAGTACATTTATATGTCTTTTAGTACGAATAAGTTTTAAGTAAGCGATTAATATAGCAACATTAATTTTCTTTTGTTCACCAGTACTCAATGTATCGTGATCAATTTGAGAATTCAAATGTTTAATTTCTGCTGTAAATGTTTCATCTAAAGAAACTTCAAAATTCATTCCCATCTTTTTAATATTCTCATTAATAAAGAAATTAATTGGTTTAATAATTCCAGCTATAATTGATTTCTTAACACCATCTTCTCCAAATATTTTATTCAATTCTTTATAGTAAAGTTCCTTATCTTTACACTGAGCAGCATTTTCACTGGATACAGATTTCTTTTTATCTAAATCTTCAATAGTTTTCTTAAACTCACTAACATTTTCAGATGATTTACCATTTTCTTTTGTTTGTTTCAATTGTAATTTATCAATCTGTGCTTTACAATTCTTTAAAAAATAAGTTATATCATTAAAAGCTTTTGAAGCTTTATCAGAAATGGTTTGTAGCTTAAGTTGTTTTTCTTTTATTCCTTTAATATTTGTTTCTAATTCAGTTTTTATATTCTCAAGTGACTGTTTCTTTTCAACAAGTGTTGTTCTTAATGAAACAAAGTGATCAGAATCAAAGTCTGTTTTACAAGTTGGACATTTACCAGAATCATAAAGATCAATATCTTTTTGAACGCCTTTGATATCAGTTTGTAGAATAATATATTGGCGTTTTTCCTTTTCTAATTCATCAACCAATTCCGAATCTTTTGTTTTGATTTTTTCAACTTTTTCTTTTAAAGAAGCATATTCTTCTTTTTTAGAATCCATATCAGACTTAATCTTATCAATTTCTGATTGAGTGTTTTCTTTTTCCTTTTCGATTGCTTTATCAATAGAAGTTTGAATAGATTGAATAGATTCGTTTAGTGTAGATATTTCTGAATCTAAACTAGCCATACGAATTTTATTATTCTTGTTTAACTCTTTAAGAATTGAGTTAAGAATATTAATAACTTCAAGGTTAAATAACTTATCAAGAAGTAGTTGTTTTTCTTCTGAACTTAATGAGATGAAATTTTTAAAGTCATTGATCGACATCGAGATAAAAGATTTGAATGTTTCAATATCCATTCCGATGTAGTTTTCAATTTTTTCATCAATATTAGATTTACCAGCTCTTTCATTTAGAACTCCATTTTCCCAAAGTTCAAGAGTGTTAGGATTAATACCTCTTTTAATTTCAACCTCTGTTCCAAGAGATTGAAACTTAATTCTATTTTGAAGTTCTCCATTTATACGATTTGGTAGTGTTGATAGTGTAGACCATCTTTTCTTTTTACCTCTAACTTTACCATAAAGTACATAATCAAAAGAATCAAGTAAAGATGATTTACCTGATCCATTATTTCCAACAAGAAGAATCAGTTCTCCTTTTTCAGTATTTAAGTTTAAAACTTGTTCATTATTGCCGTATGATTTAAATCCTCTGATTCCAATTTCACTAATTAACATTAAAAATATTATTTTTTAATTTTATTCAAAAAGTGACTTATAGTTTAATTAAGAATTTCATTAATTTTATTATCTCTAAGAATACTAACTTTTAAATATTCAATTTGAGATGATGCTAAATCAATATCTTCTTTTGACATTAGTGTGTATTGTTCTTCTTTGAATTCTTTAATAATTGAACTCATAATATGAGACTCAATATCAAAACTATAAGCTTTTAAATCCTGAACAGCTTCACGACTTAATCTAATACTTGGTGAATGATATAATAGATTATCTTTATAGATAACTAATCTACTAGAAGTCTGAAATGTTGCTTCTGTCATTACACTATAAAGTCCTACTATTCTATTTAAAAGTTCTTCATTCATAATAATTATTTAAATTTTATAATAATATCCTCTTTTGAGTCAGCATAATGTTTAAAAGTTGTCAATGACTTGTTTATTAAATATCTATCAAAATCATTAAAATGTTCTTTATCATATGATACTTGAATAGCATTGATTAGAATATTCATAGCTGTTCTGATGTCTAATTTTTCAGAGTTAATTATGTTAGATATTTCTTCTTTTTTTTCTGTTTCAATAAACTTATTCATATCAAACTTTTCTTTTTATATAGATAAAAATATAAATTGTCTATATAAATTGAATATTTCTATAATATTAGCGGCTGGTTTAAGTAAAAGGTTTAATGATATAACACCTAAGCAACTATATCCAATAAATGGTAAACCATTAATTCAATACTCTATTGATGCTATCGAACCAATAGTTGATGATATAATTATTGTCACAAATTCAAAAGTTCAAATTAGTACCAATCATACCGTATTAACAAATGATATTGATGATAGATTACAATCAATTAAAACAGCTATTGACTTTATTGGTGATAAACCCTATCAAAAAGTTATTATACACGATGCGGCAAGACCTTTTATAACGACAGAACACATTAAAACATTAGTTAATTCAAATCAATCACACTCACAATATTATATGAAGCTAACCAATGGATTAGCTAAAAGAAACGAGTTTGGTTGGGAAATTCCAAATAGAGAAGATTTTATAGAATTATGTTCACCACAATGTACTGAATATGATTTATTTAAATTCATATTCAAAAAATATATTGAAACTGATATTCAATGTGAAGTACTTCCCTGTTTGTCATATTTAGAATTAGAACCTAATCTTATAGAAGGACATTATAAATATCTTAGAAAAATAAATACAATTGATGATATCTACTGAAAATATTAAAAATCACGTTTTAAATAAAATAGAAACAACGGATATAAATATTTATCCATTCTACAATCTTTATGTTGAAAACATATTTCCAGATGATTTTTATCAAAGATTAAAAGATAAGATGTTGTATTATAAATACAATGAAAATCTTCAAGATAGAAATTGGGATAATCCTAATTTTATGAATAAAAAATTTAGTTTGAAAGATGTCAATGATTGGGAAATTAGTGTAATTAGAGAAATATTTGATGATTTTGAAATAAAAAATGCACTAATGAAGAAGTTCTATTATGGAAACTATTTAGATGAAATGGTCTTCAACCACGATATGCAATTTGTCTTTACTGATAGTGATAGATTTCAAAGAATACACACAGATATACCTGCTCAATTTATATCAGTTAATTTCTACATACCGGAGGATGAATTAACAGAACAAGAAGAGTTAGATAATGGAACAGTACTCTATGATAAAGATTTAAACCCGTGTAAAATTGTTAAATTTAAGCCAAATAGTGTTTCTTTTTTTGCACCACACTTTTATAGTTATCACGGTTTTAATACAACAGTTAAAAATAGAAATACTTTATTATTCTTTTATGCTCAAAAAGATCTAATTAAAAGATTCTATGATAATAGTAAAAATCAAAATGGCGAGCAAGACACTGATAAATTCAAAGATGTTATTCAATGGAAACTATCTAAATATAGATTAATTGAATATGGATCAGATGATATGCAGTTCTTGACTAAACTAGTAAAAGAAAAATCAGATTGTAAAGTAAATACTCTAAACGGAAGGATTGAATAATTACAATCCTTTGTTTATTGAGAATGTTGAGATTAATCTGTGACGTTCGTCTATATCTAGTCCTTTAAATCTTTCATCCATTAGGCTTAAATAACTTATAAACTTATTAAGATTCTCCGTATTATCACATTCATTTCTAAATTCAGATAATCCAAAATCCACAAAAGTTATTTTACCATCCAAAACTAAAATATTTTGTAATCTAAACTCTGGATAGAAAATACCTTTATCAGTCAAACTTGAAAATATATTAATTATTTGTTCTTTCCAATCAGTTGGTAAATTGAAGTCATTATATAATGATTCACCACAATATTCCATATAAATATTTCTACTATCACTTGATAATACTTTAGGTGTTCCACTTATGGATAGAATGTCTAACTCTTTCTCTATAATATCATCCGCATTGTCATGTCCTTCGGTAGCCCATCTTAATCTATCATTATATCTTTTAAGTAGTTTATCACCAATTTTATATGTGTGTGCAGTAGATCCAAAACTATAAGCCTTAATAACCTCACCAGATTCATCCAGTGAATTATGCAAATCACTAAATTTATCTAGGGTGAATAAACAAACATTTGCTAAACCTTTAGCCGCCAATTTAGGATCAATTCCTTTTCTAGAACATTGTAAAAAGAATGTAATGTATTTTTCCAAAAGAATAAAATCAGGATCTTCTTTATAGATATTATCAAATTGATAATCTTCTATATTTGGACTGGGTTCATTATTAATACCATCAGTTAATATGAAATTATAAAGAACATCATGCATTAAACTTTTAACAATAATTTTATTTCTTTCTTCATTATCTGTAAGAATTTTATTAGCTAAAATATTTAATATTTCCTCAGAGTTGTTTAATGATTCGGTAACTGGTTTATAATTAGGAGAGCTAAATATAATACTCAAATTATTCTGTGTATTGGTTTTAATATTCTTTTGATATACGGTATCTGGTATGTTATAGATATTTAGTTTATGAACCATACTAGCTATAAGAACATCTACTTGGTCAGTCATCGGATACATTCCACTAAATAAAGTCGGTAAACATTTATTCTTAACAATATAAAAGTGACCAGAGTGAAAATCATCAGTAAATTTATAGAATGGTGCATCACCATAACTTATATTCTTTGCTCTAGAATTCAAACAGATAATATCCCAATCATTAGGAATCTGAGTAAGATAAGTCTTAATCTTTTCAGTATTAGTTATAGATATATCATCTTCACAAATAATAGTGTAATCTTCATAGTTCAAATATCCATAGATTAAGGCTCTTAAATGTGAACAATAACATCCTAATGGACCATCTTGAATGTGAACACCACTATCATTGATTTCAGAGAACTCATTAATTTTAATTTGTTTAGGTTCAATTTGTGGATTGAATTGACTGATAAAATTTAATATGTAGGTTAAATCCTTTTCAAGAGACTCTTTATTTTTATTTCGGCCATCAGTTCCTTTTAAGTGAACAAAGTTTTGAATAGATACTTTTTTCAACTGATCAACTGATGTATGATATCTTTGAACATCTTTCTCCATATTAATAAGTATGCAGTTTTGTTTACCACCTAATAATTCAATTATATCAATTGTATCGTCGGAAATATTTACGGCATTTTCTTCATATTGTAAAATCTTAGCATCCACTCCAGTTGCTATGTGGTCTTTTATCTCATCAAAATCTATCATGTTTAAGTTTTATTTTATATTTCTTGTTATTATATTACTAACTTCTGTATCTGTTTTATGAATTCTACTAGTTGATTCTATTTTTGTCATATAGTCACCATCATAGTTAATGTTTAAAAAATATTGTGGGTTCTTAGGTATATTTACTTCTTTTCCTAGAAAAGTCACTCTTTGTGGTGGAAAGAATTCTTTTGATTTCCAATCATTATGAAAGAAAACTATTTGATCTTCTCTAATGAATCTAAAACATCTATTACATTGTCCTTTAAATGGTTTTAATAGTGACTCTTTTCTTTCACCTATAGTAAAATACTCATAGTCACCACAACTATGAATTCCAAGTCCAGATTCATAGATGAATAAATCAATAAATGGCCAACAATATCTTTTATTACCACCAATAGATCCTCTTTTCCATTGTGTCACATTCACATTCTCTGGTATTTCTATACCATCGGAAAAACATACTTTAACAGAGTCATATTTATTTTTAAAAAATAAATTTATATTATTATACTTTTTAAGTATTTCGTCAAATTTATCAAGAATTGATTCGTCAACTAATAAATCTATATCATCATCCCAAGGTATGAAATCATTGTGTCTAATATATCCTAGAAGTGTTCCGCTTATCAAGAAATAATTTATATTAAATTCTTCTAGTATATCTATGGTAGTGTGAAGAAGATTTATAGCTTCTTTTCTATGTTCACCGAATCCATTACTTTCACTGAAATGATCAATTATCATTTGTTTCAAGTTGAATTTTAGGAACTTGTTCCCACATTAGATGCCAAGTCCATTCCATGAATCGACTACTCCAAGCATTTGGATGATCAGTATTCATAATCCACTCGTATAAATTTTGATAAAATTCTATACTTCTGTGCCTTATTGTATTTCTATGTACAATAAATTGACCACATCCTTGATGTCCGTATGTCCAATCTCCATAGTCACTCATCGGTCCTAATTCCGGTTCTAAATATTCACTATACCACTCTTTTATGTATTCAATAAGTGGATTTGTCATGATATATCCTAGTTTATAATCATTTATATTATGATAATAAGTTTTAATTCCTACTAAATTGTCAATAATATCAACTATACTACCTCTATGATGTGGTGAATATTCATGAGCGTGTAAAAAGAATGTATATTCTGGTAGCTTATTATAATTATCTATAATATATTTTAAATAAACTGATGCTTCCTGTCCTTTATTTTTCGGAATATCATATTCAGATTGTGACTCTTTTGTATAAATTATGATATTATAATCATTTTTTAATCGTGATATCCATGATATATCCTCATTATACCAAGATATAACAATGTTTAAATTAGATTTAAGATCCATATTCGTCTAAATTAATCTCTTCTAATTGATTAATGATCTTCTCGTGTGGTGATACATTTTCAATTAAATATTTAAGAATATCTAAGTATTCTTCGTGTTCCTCAATTGGATATCCTAACTTTTCTGTGAGTGAATCTTCTACATTTATATTCATCTGAGTATCTGTATAGAATAGAATTCCACCATAGAATTGACCTTCATACATTAGTCCAACTGAAACTAAAACACCAATTTCATATTTACCTAGATAATCAATTATCGATGCTGTTATCTGCATTTAGAATATCTTTTAATTTTTCATCTCTAATATCCACTAAAAATCCATTTTGATATAAAGTATTAAATAGAGAAGTCGTTACTTCTTTACGACCATCTGCGTTGGCATAGACCATATCTCGGTAGTAATCATGTATTCTATTTCTATCTTCTTTATCGACCATTTTTATTGCATCAATATTCAGATAATATCTTGTAATATCCATTCATATGAATTAATTTTTAATCAATTAGGAATTGTAACTTTTTAAACTTATCATCTAGATCCGTGAAAACAATTTCAATCTTTTCAATTTTTTTGAATTCTTTAGCCTCACCCAAAATTTCGTTAATAATAACATCCTTTTTATAGATAATATCAATTCCCGGTTCTTCACCCAAGAATCTTCTCATCTCTTCTTTTATCTGAGGAAGTTTCCAATCATCTCTGTTAAAGTCAATAGATAAAATATAATTTCTAATAGATTCTTCTTTCATTGATCCCATAATATATAACTAATTATTTTAATTTATATATTGAATAAATCAGTTTGTTTGTATCGAAAGTTAATTTAGGGGAAAATAGGGTAGAGTTATTTTAGAATTAGCATTATCTGCAAATATCAAGTATTTAGAGTCATCCGCTATAATATATTGATTTAATATTTTATTTTGCTCTGATTGTGGTATGACATCACTAAATAGTCTAATATTAGTCATTTTCATATCAGATGCATATATTTTAGCATCTACACCAATTAATTCAAATTGAGATGGTGTTAAATCTTGTTGATTTGAATAAACCAATTGTAATGCAGTTGATGTTAAGTATCTTGACTCATCTTCTGAGTCATATTCAACATCTCTCTTATAAATATATTGTGTAATCTTTCTATTTCTTTGATCTAGATTTACTAGGTAACAATACCAAATATTCTCGTATAAATCAGAAACCGAATTGGTACTACCTGAGAAACTAAATGTATATGCATCGGTATTTATATTTAAAGATACATTATCATTTTTAAGGTTTATTTTCCATCCTATATTGTTATTTGAATCGTAGTTATCATAGAAGTTGTAACTTTCATCAACAATATAGTTATTAATATTAAACCACATGAAATATGATAAGTTGTCAGAAACTTTAAGATTAGTATTTAATGATTTGTAAGTTACTCCTGCTACTGGTTCTGTAATAGCTGCAAAATTAGAGTAAAGTAAGCTAGAGAAATCATAATGTTGTTTAGATACTATATTAGTAGAATTTTCGATTAATTCCTTAATTATATTACTCGTATATTCTAATCTAATTGGTTCTCTTGTGAGTGTTTGAAGTTGTGGTTTATTTGCAACACTTTCTTTGTCTAGTTTATTTTCAACACCAAACAATTCATCGATAGTGCTATTTTTTGTAAGCTCTTTAAGTCTATCCTCAATTGCTTTAGTTCCAGATTTGACATTTGAAGATTTGTTGTATTTCTTCAATACAACTTTATAATAAACTGCGGCATTATTAAAATTTCTAAATTGCTGAGCATGTTCAACAATAAATAGTCTATTTATATCACAAAAATATACTAAATCTTCTTTAGATGGTCTTCTCTGAACACCAAAAGATTCCTTAAATGATTGTTTAGTAACGTGTATTTCAAATGATTCAAATAAATTCAAATCAAATTGATTCATTTGAATTTGATTGTCTGGAAATTGATTAGCTTCTACCGCGACTTTAATTTCTTCCTCACAAACTATATTATATAGTTGGAATTCATGTAATGAGTAATCGACTCCTTTACCATCTGGATCGGTTACAAAATACTTAACTCTCCAACCAAATACTTCCATAGAGTCATTACTTAACTTATTAAGTAAATTAATGGCTTGATTTTGTTGATAAGGGTTATATAATTTAGATTTATCTTCAGCAGTTAGTGGTTTTAGTATATTACCAGTAGTACAAGATTGTGAATCTAGCACTCCACTTGTATTAGATATTAAGTTACCATTAGCATCAACTACACCATTTGATGTTCCTAATATATTTGATTGACAACAATCTCTTATACCATACAGATTAGTTTTTTGATAGTCTAATGAGACATTTTGAAAATCACCAATTAGATTTATATCTTGAATCTTTATACTAGATTGTGAATTATTTCTGACTAAATATTGAATTTGAAAGAATCTAATTGGATTGATTCTTTTAGTTGAAATATTTTCCTTAGTTAAAGGTTCCCAAGAAGACCAAGTTCTTGAGTTATCTTGGGAGAATCTCCAATCTATATCAACATCTGTTAAAGTATTTGGTGATATAATCTCTATATCATCTATTCTAAAGACTTTAAATATATAAGGTGGTTCAATGATAGATTCGCCTCCTGAAGAGACCCTTACATCACCATCATTTATATCTTGTAATAACTCACCTGATAAAGTATAGGATTTTAATTTAATTTCCCCATCTTCCTTGTTACCAACTCTTACAAATTTAATATCAATATACATTGAATCAAGAGGACTAAATGGTGGAAAGTTATTTATCTCGGAGTTTAATGGTAGATAGTTTGTCCAAGAATTTCCATTTCTAGATACTCTATAATATGTTTCCAAATATCTATCATTTGTTGTACCTATAGATTCGTATGAAAATTTTGTAAACTTTTCTACTTTTTTTAATTGAATAAAAGATACAACTAACTCCTGACCAATTGTTCCTAATATTGGAGCAGCATTTGGATGTTGGCTTTCAACTATTAAGTCATAATTTTCAACTATAGAAATTATACCTAGATCGAATTGTGAAATTATTTGAGACATAATGTATATATAAAATTTGTATAATTTGAAATCGTTTTAAATAAATTTGGTAGATATGAAAATTATATTTATATTTGTATTTGAAATAAGTCTACACGATGAACATTAAAGAAAAATTCCTAAGTCTTACAACTCGTACCTATCCACATGGTACTGAGTATGAACTATTTGATATTCTGCCACAAAACTTAGATATGGATGAATATGGTAACTTATTCAAAAAAATCGGTGAAAGTGATGTGATGTTCACTTCACACCTTGATACTGCTACTTCTGCTCTTACAGATATTAAACATGTAATCGATGGAAATATAATCAAAACTGATGGTAAAACTATCCTAGGTGCTGATGATAAAGCAGGTGTTACTATTATGTTATATATGATTGAGAAAAATATTCCAGGTCTTTACTATTTCTTTCTTGGTGAAGAAGTTGGTTGTATTGGTTCTAAAAAAGTTGCTGAACAACATAAAATAGAAAAAATCCCTGGTATCAATAAAGTTATATCATTTGATAGAAGAGGTACTAATTCAATTATTACATTCCAAGCTAGTTCAAGATGTTGTTCAGATAAATTTGGTGAATCTCTTTCTTCAATGCTTAATGATGCTGAACCTACATTTAAATATTTGACAGACCCAACTGGTATCTATACAGATTCTGCACAGTTTGTTAAAATATATCCAGAATGTACAAACATATCCGTAGGTTACTATTCAGAACATACTTTTAGCGAACGTCAAGATATTGAACACTTAACTAAACTTGCTGAAGCTTGTACTAAAATTGACTGGAATTCACTACCAGTTGATCGTGACCCATCAAAATACGAAAGTAGGTATTATGATTATGGATTTGAATATGATTGGGATCCTTATGATAAACCAGCAGCTCGTCACAAAACCATATTTACTCCACCTGCTCCATCATTGAAGAAGATTTACTTTTTCGATAAAAAACATAACTATGTAAGTTCAATGAATATTGTTACGGCAACTGGAGAAATTAAAGATCTAGATATTGATAGCCAAAGATTATATTCAGAAGAAGAGTCTATTTACAACTTCTTAAATCAAATAGAACTTGAATATAATTACATGAAATGGGATGGTTTAATTTTGAAAGTTTGGTACTCAGATGGTAGAGTTTGTGAGACATCAAGACAAGAATTAGAAGAATATGTGAGTTGTTTAGATCTAACACATCTAATAAACGAATCCGATGATGAACTTGATCCAGTAAATCAATATCCTTTAAAAGATTATCAAGATTATCAAAGAGACGATTTTGAAAACCCAGTATGGTATTAATTAGTTAAGATAAACAAAATGAAAACATTAACAATTTTTACTTAGTTTAATCCGATTCATAGGAGACAATCACATTTTAATATATACATTAAAATGTGATTTTTATGCTAAAAAGAAATTGTCCAACTTGTGATAAAGAAATTATTTATAAAAATAAGAGAAAGTGCCAACAAGCCATTAAAAATGTATCTGAATGTAGATCTTGTTGTAAAAAAGGTAATAAAAATCCAATGTTTGGATTACTTGAAAAGGATAATCCAAATTATGGTCAAATAAGAGAAAGTATTAAAGGTGATAATAACCCAGCTAAAAGTAAAGAGGTTAGAGAAAAAATATCAAATAAGAATAAAGGGCGAACTTCAAGTATGAAGGGAAAAAAACATTCTAAAGAGTCCATAGAGAAAATTAGATTATCAAATATAGGTAAGTCAAAAAGTCCAGAAGCAATTCTTAAAATTAAAGAAGCTAGGAAAAAACAAGTCGGTGACAAATGCCCGGGGTGGAAAGGAGGAGTCACTCCAGTTGTTAGAAAAATGAGAAATTCTAAAGAATACTCAATATGGAGAAATTCTATCTTTGAAAGAGATAATTACACTTGTAAAATATGCAAAGTACGAAATAAATACTTAGAGGCCCATCATGTGATAGGTGTTTATGAAAAAATAGATTTAATTTTTGAGGTAAGTAATGGTATTACAATGTGTAAAGATTGTCATTTACTTTTTCACAATAAATATGGCAGAAAAAACTTTCCTAATATTACAGAATTATATAGTTTGACATTTGAATAAAAATACTTATATTTATATTATAAAATAATTATGAAGACACTAGCTGTTTATTGCGGATCGTTCAATCCATTCCATATTGGTCACTTGAATATAGTAGATAAAATGGAGAAAATATTTGGTTATGGAAATATTATGATTGCCATTGGTGTTAATCCTTCCAAGGTTTTGGCACCAATGGATCAATCAGAACTTCTTGAACGTGCTCTAAAACTATCAAAAGGATTAGATGTACCTGTTGAAGTATATACAACTTTCTTACACGAATTGATTGAGAAGAAAGAGGCTGAAGGATATAATGTTATTTTGGTTCGTGGATTACGAAATGGTGATGATTTGAACTATGAAGATAATCAATTGAAATTTATCAAAGATTTCAAAAAGGATATTAATGTAGTCTTCATTCGGTGTGATGAAGAATTTGAACATATCAGTTCATCTGCAATTAGAGCATTAGAATCTTTTAGACCAGGTAGTGGTGAGAAATATTTAGTTAAAATTTAAATATTTTCATGCAAAGTATAGATATTATTTCTAAAGTACTAGAAATACTTCCAACAATAAATCAAAAATATCCTCATATTAACTTTGGCGGATGTGGAACTTTTTCATACTATTTAGGTAGTATAATTCAAGAAAAATTCAATATAGATACAGAATATGTTTATATCGAATCAGATACTCCACCATTTGGAAAACCTGACTATGATGTTAAATTTTCTCACATTTTATTAAAAATTGATAACTGGTTATTAGATAATAATGGTAAATATCACACCTATTACAATTCATTTAAAGTTTTGCCAAAATCAAAGCTTCATGAAATGATTCATATGCCAGAGTTATGGAATAATGTCTACGATCATTCCAATTCTACTAATATGGTTAAAGATATATCAAAATTAATAGACTAATTTGTAAATTCATCTTAACTTTTCCTTATATTTGTAAAATGAAACAGATACTTCTAATTATAGCCGCAGTGATTTTACTAGTGGTAGTCTTGGGATCAAAAATCGAAGCTGGTAAAGATAGTGTTAAAAACTGGGCTACAAAAAATCAATATGAAATTGTTAACATTGAAACACATATGACTATTTTTGGTACACCTTATAATTGGTTGAACAAAGGTCAAAATATCTTTGAAGTTGATATCAAAACCAAAGACGGTGCATCCGAAAAGTGGTGGGTTAGAACTGGTGTTTTCTCAGATGATTATGAAAAAGAAAAATAAATTAGGTAATTAAAAAACTTATTCTTATATTTGTAATAAGATAAAAACAAAACAAAAAACGGTTCCGTAGCTCAGTTGGATAGAGCAACAGCCTTCTAAGCTGTGGGTCATTGGTTCGAATCCAATCGGGATCACTAAGTATATTATGAAAAGATTATTCATTTTAATTGAAGTAACTCTCGAATTAATTTTAGTTTTAATTTTTTAAGGGCCATTAGCTCATTCGGTTAGAGCAACTGACTCATAATCAGTAGGTGGCTGGTTCGAATCCAGCATGGCCCACAAATCCCCACAATGGGGATTTTTTATTTAAATAAAATCATATATGACAAAACAAGAAAAAGTAGTTACTTCTCTTAAAGAAAAACTTGGAGAAAAGATGTTCGATAGAACATCAATGATTGCCACTGAAAGATTCGGACAAAAAGAAAACTTAAAAATTAAGTTTTATCAATCTATCTTAGAAGGATATATCAATCCATCTGAACTATGGACAGATGATGATACAATATCATCTTTAAAATCAAAAATTGACTCTACACCCGATGGTGAGAAAGAAAAACTAATATTAGAGATTCTTGATACTTATGATACAAAAGATCCTAAGATTAAAGAACTTCTTAGAAAGTATGAAAGATACTTGAAAAAATTCCAATCAGAAGTAAAATCCGAAAAGATAAAAATAGGTTTGGTAGGTTAGAAACTTTATTGTATAATTTTTATATAAGAGGAAAACACTTCTCAAATTATGAAAATTATTTCCAATTATCTAAAAAATAAAAATTTTTTAGTTACCGGACTACTTATGCTATTTAGTTTAGTCAGTTACGGACAAATGTCAATTATCACACCTGGGGTCGCGGTGGTTCAACAATTCACAATCGGAACAACCGCAACCGCCCCACTACCATCAGGATTTAAAGTTGGAAACCCCACGCTCCCTAGTCTTCCTGGTGTATATTCATCTGGATTCACAGCAACTACACAAGCAGCGGGAACTACTGGAGCAGGTATAATAGGAACAACAGGTGGATGTTATAACTTTTCAAATGGAGTTACGGCTACCTCTACTGATAGAGCAGTTGGATTTCTAAACTCAGGAACTTTCACTTCACCAAGGGACTTAATGCTACAAATTCAAAATAATACAGGAGGAGTAATCAGTGACTTGGCGATAACTTTTGATTATGAAAAATATAGGTCAGGATCAAGGTTATTCACTTGGACATTCTTTAAAGGAACTGACGGATCAACTTGGACGGCAGTTAATTCAGGTGACCAAGTTTACGCCGCTGACGCTAATAACACAACAATCTCAAACCCCCCAACAACAATAACTAAGAGTGTAAACATTACAGGTCTTAGTATTCCAAATGGTGGGTTTTATTATTTTAAATGGACATTCACAGGACTTGGGGGATCAACTAACGGACAAGCAATCGGGATTGATAACGTATCAGTAACGGCAACCACACCAACACCCGCAATTTCATTATCATCAATACCAAACTTCACAACAATTGGTGGAGTTACTGCTCCCACACAAACATATACGGTCTCAGGTGCTAACTTGACACAAGGTATTACATTAACACCAACAAATTCTAATTTTGAGATATCAACAGACGGACTTAGTTTCGGAGTTACACCAATAGTAATACCACAAGTTTCGGGAACAATTAATCCAACACTTATCTATGCTAGAATGATACCCACATCAGTAGGTACATTCACAGGATCAATTACACATATTACGTCAGGAGCGGTGACACAAACACAAAACCTAACGGGTAACGTAGTTCCATCAACTTGGTATTCGGTGGCATCGGGTAACATTAACGGAGCGGCAGTATGGTCATCAACCCCATCAGGAAGTCCTGATCCAATTGCTTATTCTAAATTCAGAAGTGATGTTAGTTTAATTATTCAAAGTGGTCATATTGTTGCTTTACCCGCTTCACTTGCTGCTACCAATGTAAAAGATTTAACAATCAGTTCAGGTGGTAAATTATGGAGAAATAGTAGTTCAACTGCTAATATGATTTATCTCAATGTGTATGGTAATATCACCAACAATGGAGAGATAGGTAATGGAACAACATTTGATGCGGTGGGACTTAATGTAGAAGGCAATTGTAATTTTACGGGAGTTGGTATTCATAACTTAGGTCGTGTTAGAAAAAATACATCATCATTAACATCATCATTAACAATATCAACTGATTCTGTTAATATCAGATTCCCTGGGTTAGGACTATATAACGCATTTGATAACACACAATTTAATGTTATTGTTCCAACAGGAAAAAAATTAACACTTCCAAATGGTGAGTTCTCATTATGTTCAGCGAACGGTACTGGTAATAATTCAAATATGAATCTTACCGTAAATGGTAATTTAACCGCACTTGGATCAGGAACTTCATTTCTAATTAATTTAAATCCATCATCATTACCAGCATCACCTATTGATAATACAAATTCATCAAACCTAAACATAGGTAGTGTTGGTAAATTAAAGGTAAGGAATTTAGATGTGAGACAAACATCTGTAATGTCAGTTAGTATTAACTCAGGTGGTAATGTTTATGTCTATGGTAATATGAGAATGTTCGCAGGAACTCTTATAACTAATAACGGATTAACAATTGAGAATGGTGGTAATCTATTATCGGGAACAGGATTTACATATCCTTACACACCATCAGGTGGTAATGTTTCGGGTAACGTAAAAGTTAAAAAAGTTGGGGATACTAATTATGGTACTTATAATTATTGGTCATCGCCAATTACTAACTCAACATTACAACCAATAGTAACTGGAGGTCAATTGGCGGGTTCGGCGATGAATACATACCAATACGATCCGACAACCGCAACGACTAACCCACAATCAGGATGGGTGAATGTTCCACCAAGTACATTAATGACTCCTGGTAAAGGATATATCACAACAGGAGCGGGAAGTGTTACTTTCAATGGACCTGTTAATGAATCTACGATTAATTTACCTATAACACAAGGAACTAATTCAAACTTTAATTTGGTTGGAAATCCTTATCCATCAACATTAACTACATCAGGATTCTTAACCACAAATGGTTTATCGGCACTTTATCTATGGGATGATGATCAATCATATGGTGTGGATTATCAACAAGGTGATTATATTGTTGTTGGAGTTTTAGGAACGGTGACAGGAAGTCAAACTACACCAAGTGCGACCGTAACGGGAGTATCACCTTGTCAGAGTTTCTTTATTGAATCGACAAATTCATCAGTTACTTTCAATAACACAATGAGAGCGACCACACAATCAACATTCTTTGAGGACTCTACATTACAGAGATTTTGGTTAAATGTGTCTAACACTAACAATTCATTTAGTGATATGTTAATTGCTTTTGTTGAAGATGCAACAATGGAGAGAGATGTTCAGTATGACGCAATCCCAATGGGAGGAGTTAATCCAACTTTTGACTTTTGGTCTAAATCAACAGACAATTATGATTTAAAGATTCAAGCAGTTCCTTATATCACAGATAACATATCAATACCACTTGGATTTAACTCTAATACAATAGGAGAACACACAATATCATTGGGTGAAATTGAGAATATTGATCCAACAATCTTGTTCATATTAGAAGATAGAACATTAAATATTTTTCATTCTCTAAGACAATCTAATTATACATTCACATTATCAGGTAGTGAATTAGGATCTGAACGATTTATATTACATATTAAAAGACCAGTTATTTTAACTGGAAATATTACAAATTGTTTGGGAAGCGGTGGAGAAATTACAATTAATGGACCGAGTGATTGGGTATATAATTTCAATGATCAAATTGGACAATTATCCGATACCACAGAAACAATATTTCAAGATATAACATCAGGTTTGTATAATGTTATATTATATAATGGTAGTTATATGGTTAATCAATCAGTTGAAGTTACATCACCAACACCTGTTTCAATTAACATTAATGATATGATTTCACCGGTTTATGTTGGTGAGGAATTTACATTATCATATGAACTACAAGGATCTGATTCTGCTACTATTTATTATGGTGACAATACAAACATTACCTACTCACAAACCCACACTTATAATGAACCAGGTATCTATAATGTTGTGGTGATGGCAAATAATTCAGAATGTTCAGCTATTGGTCAGACAACAATTAGTGTAATAGGTAATGTATTATCGGTTGAAAAATTAGATAGTAACAAATACTTTTATCCTAATCCAACTAATGGTTTTATCTATATTAACTCAAATACTAAGTCATCGGTTAAGATTTATAATAGTATTGGTCAATTAGTTAAAGACGAAGTGGTAACTACTCAAATAGATTTAAGTGATTTAATAACAGGATTCTATACGATAGTAATTAACGGAAATATTAATAAATTAATTAAACTTTAAAAACTTTATTGTATATTTGTAATACAATAAAAACAGAAAAATAATAAAATAAATTTGGTGGTGTAAAAAATCCACCATATATTTGTAAAACAAAATCAAAAGGGACATAAACTTTTTAATATATAAGAAATAATGAAAACAATGAATCTAAATATCAATTTGAATCTCACGATGGTGGTGAATACGTTATGTATTAGAACCGCTGGTTCGGGTTGTGCAAAATTTGGATTCATCTCATGATGAAGTAAATAACTCCAAATAAGATACAAACCCGAACCGTAAAAAGTTCGGGTTTTTTGTTTTATATACGCTCCCGTAGCCCAATTGGCAGAGGCATCAGACTTAAACCCTGTACAGGTATCGGTTCGAATCCGATGGGGAGTACAAAAGAGAAGGTGACATATCGCACTCTTAAAAATGCGAAATGGTAATGCCTCAGTGGCGAAACGGTTGAAACGCACTAGTTTTAGAAACTAGCACCCTCGTGGAAAACACTGTCGGTTCGAGTCCGACCTGAGGTACAAAAGAAAGTCGCAATGACAAATACAGGTTCGAAGCCTGGGCGCCGTGTGTAACAACATGCGGTACCTGAAGCCAAATAGCGATGGCCGACTTTCTAAAATATGGCTCCTTCGTCCAACTGGACAGGACATCGCTCTTCTAAAGCGAGAATGTGGGTTCGAATCCCGCAGGGGCTACAAAAAAAGGATGGGTTGCTTTAGTGGCCGAAAAGTCCAGACTGTTAATCTGGTGAACGAAAGTTCCATCGTGGGTTCGAATCCCACCCTGTCCTCTAAACGGCGTGTAACCCTCAATCCTGATAAGATTGCTACGGGTAATTGGTAAGTGAAAATGCTGGTTCGATTCCAGTCACGCCGACATATTGATTGGAAGCTAGTATGGTACAGCGGCGGTCTGTTAAACCGAGGAGAGTGGGATCGTTACCCATCCAATCAGCAAATATATGCCTCGTAAGCATAAAAGGTGATGTATCCGACTTGTAATCGGAAGAAATCGGTTCGATACCGGTACGAGGCTCAAAAAGGAATAGTGATTAGATAGAGTTACTTCGCAAACTTTAATTTTGATACAAACACTCTTCTAAGATTTTCTTTCCTTTAAATGTCACCATGTCCGAGTGGTTAGGTAGTGAGCTGCAACCTCACTCACACAGGTTCGAATCCTGTTGGTGACTCAAAAGAAGTTCAAGTTTTTTTATATATAATATATAAAAAACTTGAACTTATGGAAAAAAAGATTTTAAATAAAATTTATAAAATAAAAAACAGAATAGAAAAAGTAGAACTATGTGGTGGTAAATGTTTAATTTGTGGAGAGTCAAACCCTTATGTTTTGGGATTTCATCATAAAGATCCTAAAAAAAAGAGTTTTAAAATTTCAGATTTTAAAGATCAAAAAATTTCAATAAAAATTCTGAATGAATTAGAAAAATGTGAATTAATTTGTCATAATTGTCACTATGAAATACATAGTGTTGAAAGGATTAATAATTCATCTTCTGATAGGTTTAGAAAAAATAAAAATATTTATTTAGATTGGTATGGTGATAAAAAATGTAAAAAATGTGGATATAATAAGTGTTTAGATTCTTTAGAGTTTCATCATCTATCGGATAAAAAATTTATGATTTCTAGAATAATGAAGACAAATATTAATGATATTAAAAATATTATTCAAGAAGAAATAGATAAATGTGAGTTGTTATGTTCAAATTGTCATAAAATTGAACATTCAGATTATAAATTTTACTTAGAAAATAAAGAGATTATAAATTCTTATAAAATTAAAAAAATTTCAAAAAAAATTGACAGAAATGTGGTAATAAATATGGTTTCAAACGGATTTAAACAAATAGATATAGCTAAAATTCTTGGAGTCAGTAAAAGTTCTATTTCTGGAATAGTTAAAGAAATAAATAAAATAGTCTAGTAGCTTAGCGGCGAAAGCACTGTCTTTACATGGCAGACATCGTGGGTTCGAGTCCCACCTAGACTACAAAATTGGAATATAGCTCAGTTGGTTAGAGCAATTCGCTGATACCGAATAGGTCGCTGGTTCGAGTCCAGCTATTCCAACAAAATGGATGGTGATTGAAAGTGTTACTTCGTGAAATTGGTATACACATTTGACTTAAACTCAAACTTTTGAGGGTTCAAGTCCCTCAGTAAAAAAACCACTTTTAAAACTTTCCTCCATTTTAAATGCCTCGTAAGCATAAAAGGTGATGCACTGGATTTGTAACCCAGATAAATCGGTTCGATACCGGTACGAGGCTCAATGAGTGTGTGAATGCTGATAAACTACAACAGCCCCAGACGAAAGATTGGTGTGGATTTGGGAATAGTTAACCACCACAAGTGTAGGAGAATACCCTACCACATTCATCAAATAGTCCTGTAGCTCAGTTGGTTAGAGCGTTTGGTCGACATCCAAAAGGTCACCGGTTCGAATCCGGTCAGGACTACAAATTCCAATGTCGTATAACGGCAATTACACACCGTTGGTATCGGTGAGACACCAGTTCAACTCTGGTCATTGGATCAAATGCCAAGATGGTGAAATGGTAAACACGCAGAGCTCAAACCTCTGTTCCGAAAGGTTTGTGGGTTCGAGTCCCACTCTTGGTACAAATGGCGATATGGTGTAACGGCAAGCTCACTCGGCTCATATCCTTGTGGACCAGGTTCGATTCCTGGTATCGCTACTAAAAAAATAAAATTAATTATGAAAACAATGGTAGAATTTAGGAAGAATTTTTTAACTAATCGTGATGAAACGGGTAGATTTATTGTAAATTCATATAGAACTGGAAAAACCTATTTTATAGAACCTATTGGTCCAGATAGACCTGCTGATTGGGGTTCTTATAATCCTTCAACTGGTAAAATCGAAAACAAGAAAGGATTTGATAAGTTTACTGGTGCAATCAATGAGAATGACTCTATGATTACTGTGGAGAATGGTTTTGAAAATATCAGATATTCTGGTGTAGGTGGATCTCCTTTCAGTGTAATTGATGAATTGGATTCTAAATATCCAACTATAAACAAAATTTAAATTTGGAAGTTATAAAACTTTTCGTATATTTGTAATATAAAATCAAAAGAGACAAAAACTTTTTAATATATAAAGAAATGAAAACATTATTAAACATATTCGTTAGCCAACCACAACCCCAAGTTGTAGTCGATCAGGATCCTGATACGATTGAGGCTAACTGCATGTTTATGTGATGTGAAAAACATTATAAAGAACTGAACCCAGTTAGTCTAAAAAAGATTAACTGGGTTTTTTGTTTTATAAAAATTAAAAATAAAATTTGGAAGTTAAGAAAATTTGAAATATATTTGTAAGTTTATCTAAAAAATAGTTCGTGAGTATGTTGGTATAAATATCCGGCTGTCAACCGGAAGAAGCGGGTTCAATTCCCGTACGAACTGCAAGGAGACTGTTGCTAATTCATAGACCGGTTTAATGGGTAAAATATAGAATTAGAATTACGAGTAGTGACTAAGGTTATAAGCACGGGAGCATTGGAAGCTTCAGTTAGCAGGTTCGATTCCTGTCTACTCGACAAAAGGACATATAGCTTAATTAGACGAAGATCGTCGATGGTTAGAGTGGCCCCGTGCGTGGGGGTAGATCCTGGTTCGAGTCCAGGTGTGTCCGCAAAAAGGATGTGTGGTGTAGTGGCCTAACATTTCTCACTGTCACTGAGAAGATCGAGGGTTCGAATCCCTTCATATCCGCAAAAGGTCCATTAGTTGAATGGTAACAATACCACCCTGTCACGGTGTGTGGTGCCGGTTCGAATCCGGTATGGACCGCAAAAAGTAGATTACTCGGAATCTTAACCCGCCGAAAGTGGCGGACTGGTAATGGGTAGTCTATGAAGACGAGGTGTAATCGGTAATTGGATTCCGGCCTGGTTTGGGACCAGGAGAGTAACGAAAGTGAACATGCAGGTTCAAGTCCTGTCACCTCGACAAAATAGGGTATTAGCGAAGTCCGGTATCGCGCTTGGTTTGGGACCAAGAGATCGTCAGTTCGAATCTGGCATACCCTACAAAGTAGATGAAGTCTGGTGACTTAACGGAGGCATCCGTATGGATCTACTCAAATAAAATTTTAAAATATATAAACGATATGACAACTTTTACTCAATACCAACAACAGCAACAAATTAATCGAACAGATTGATAATGGTATAGTATTGTCTAAAAACTTTATGACCCGAATCAATCTAATTGATTCGGGTTTTTTATTGTCCTGTGGTGAAATGGCATCACATCAGATTTTGGCTCTGAGGTTCCTGGTTCGAGTCCAGGCAGGACAACATATTGAGGAATAGAATAATGGCAGTTCAACCGCCTTTGAAGCGGTGAGAGAGATCTCTGTGTAGGTTCGAATCCTACTTCCTCAACAAAATTGCCAAGTCGTCTAATGCAGGACTACACCCTTTGAAGGTGCAAGATGTAGGTTCGAGTCCTACCTTGGCAACAAATATATTACCAAGTCGTCTAACGGCAGGACTTGAAGCTCTGGACTTCAAGATGTAGGTTCGAATCCTACCTTGGTAACTAAATAATGCCAAGTCGTCTAACGGCAGGACTACACCCTTTGAAGGTGCAAGATGTGGGTTCGAATCCTACCTTGGCAACAATTACATATAATTTTAATTTTATTTTTCAAAATTTTGATTATCTTTGTAAGATATTAAAAAACAAAAAAATCAATGAAAACAAGAGTAGCTCCTTCACCTACGGGTCAATTCCATTTGGGAACTTTGCGTACCGCACTTCTCAACTATCTAATGGCAAGAGCCAATGGTGGTCAATTTATACTTCGTATTGATGATACTGATCAAGAAAGAAATAAACAAGAGTATATTGATTATATCTACAACCAAATGAACCAATTTGGTTTAGATTATGATTTAACTTTCAAACAATCAGAAAGATTAGATCGATATAAAGAAGTTGCTCAAAAGATTGGAACTAAGACTGATAATGGTTACGAACTTGATATGGGTGAATATAAGATGGTTATTCTTAGAAATAATGGATATCCTACTTATAACTTCTGTTCTATTTTGGATGATTACGATTATGATATTACACATATTATTCGTGGTGTAGATCATATTTCAAATCTTGATAAACAAAAGAGAGTTTGGGATGAAATCTGTAAAATTGATGGTGATAAACCATTTCCAGAAGTGATTCATGCTGGACTACTTTTCGAAGGAAATAATAAGCTTTCAAAAAGAAGTGGCAATGGAACGACAGAAGATTATAAAGATGTCAATAAAAATGCGCTCTTAAACTGGCTTTTAAAGTTTGGTTGGTCACATCCTGATCCTAACTTTGATAGTAAGTATAAAACTTTGAGTATGGATGAAATGATTGCACTTTTCAATGATGGTAATATTTCTAATCGAAATTGTAAGATTGATAAGAACAAACTTCTTTTTCTAAACAAGGCTTGGAATAAGAGAGACTCCAGTATAGTTATTTAAAAAGAAAAGAAGGTTTAATACCTTCTTTTCTTTTTTATTTTTCTACCTAACCATAAACCAAATAACCATGATGCTAGAGGTATTAGTAACTTTTCAAGAAACCATTTCCAGTTATCATACCAAAATGATTTTATTTCTGCTTTAGGATTTGAACGGACGTAGATATCATCTGAATAAACTATTTGTTTAACATCATCATCTTTGAAGATAGAGATAACTAAATCAAGTTTATTGGTTCCAGATTTTAAAGGAGTGACATTGAATTTCCATTCAGTATAAGTAGAATCTACAAGTTGTTTTTGGATATTAACTGGAGTTACTTTAAAAGAGTTTCCAGTTGGATCAATTAACTCAACTTGCATCTTATTAGATGTTTTAATACTTTTTTCAAAAACTTTACCATTTAGGTTGTTACGTATTTCAACATTTGTTTGTGACTTTGATATTCTAACAATGACTTCATAATTTTTCATTACTTGCATTGTATCAGGAACTTTATAAACAACTTGTCCTAAATTAGTTTCAGTATTAACAATACTTGATGTGTTGTTTTTAATAATTCTTTCTTTGATTTGTTGATCATTACTTTCATTTTCAGCATTTTTAATTGGATTCGGATAGACTTCTTTTCTATTCTCAATCATTAAAACCTTTTCTTCTTCTACTTTACTAGAATCTTTAGCATTCTCATTTTTAGGTGAGTTATCTGGTAAATTTTTAGTTGAATTACAACCTATAAAAAGTAGTGTTAGGAAAATAAATAAATATTTCATAGGTTATATATTAATTTTTTTATTATATTTGTATATAAGAAGAAAAAGAGGACGCACAGCACTACCCAGAAATGGATGTGAGGAAACTCAGCCAATCTTTGCTTAAGATAGGAGACCTAATAAGTCGTTAACACTATCGAGGATTAAACTCAAAACAGACTAGCGGGTGAGCAACGCGATGATGTCGAGGTAGAGGACAATAGATAAATTGTGTGTTTAAAAACAGAAGGCTGGTTCTTCTCCTTTATCTTTTTTAATATCTCTGTTAATTTTACTACACAGAGGTTGTAAATTTGTGTAGTGATTTAATTTAATTATATCTTCTTCCTTTTTTGCAGTTGATAAAGGAACTACATGATCTATATCCCATCCGGAATTAAAATCACCATTATATATTCCTCTATTTTCCCAATTCATCCAAGGTTCAAATTTTGATTCCAAATATAATTTGAATTCAACAAATGTGCATCCAAGTATTTCTTCCGATAAAAGCCGTTTACTATATCCTATTTTTAAAAGAGAACTTCTAAACATTGAACTTATCCTAGATCTCATTGAGAATAATGGATCGGTTTTTCTTTTTTCTCTTGCATATATTCTCCTTGGCTCCCTTCTTTTTTCTTTATCTTTAAGATAGTTTTTATGGCTAATTTCTTTGACTTTATCTATATTTAATAATCTATATTCTTTAGAAATTTTATTATGGCAAATTTTGCAAACTTTTTTGTGTTTATAAAAAAGATCAAGCTTTTTTACTTCTAAACATTTATTACATTTTTTTGTAATTTTTTCCATATAATATATATAAATTTACTATATTTACATATTATGAATTTTATTAGAACACATTTAGTATCACAAATCCTTAAAAATTATAATGAGAATTGTAGAAAATTTTCTCATGATGGATTTTTCTACTTTAATGATAAAGTTGGAAAAATAAATCGTGTTGGAAAAGGATTTCTATATAATGAAGAAGAAGTAATACACCTTGATTGGAGAAAAGTAAAAGATAAAGAATTACTAACAATATTTAAAAAATTAAAGAATAAAGATTTTTTCTTCTATAAGAACATAGATGGAAAATTCTACAAAACCAGACCTAAACAAAATGTTAAAACTTGATTACACATATTGCACAGATTATAATTATCACACAGAACACTCCTGTGAGTCTTCTGGATGTTATGATGAAGGTATTTGTCGTTGTGGTCAAATAGAAGATACTTATGTGAATAGTGTTGATCTATCTTCATTAACCCGAGAAATATACTCTCAGTTCATGTCTGATAATGGAAAGTCAAGAAAGCGTGAGAATCGTATTTCAGAAATTTTATATGGTGGAGAGATAGTTGATAAATATTGTATTTATCGTATCCTTGTTATTAACAAAGTATTTGATACTGCATATTGGGAGGTAAATATATGTGGTGGTTATTATGGTCAAGAGATTGATGATGTGACTATTGATGCTTCTTTATTGTTTAAAATAAATGAGCAGTGTGAGAAATTGTTTCAATTAGAAACTTTATCTGAAAAGTTAAGATATGTTCTTGAGTTAGAATATGGTTTTTTATTAGATGATGTGAAAGATTGTGAATTTGAACTTATTTCAATTTATAAGAACCATATTGATTTTAAGAAATTAAATCAAAACCATATCAATAATGTTAAGATGGAGGATTTAGATCACTACAGTCCATCAAAATATGAATTGCCAAGAGGTATAGTTCGTGGTGAAATTGACAATTATAAAATCATTGATGGGTTTCATAGAATTATAGCATCTGGTGATAAAAAACCATTTGGTGTTTTCAGAGTTATAAAAAATGAAATTTAAATAGTATATATACACTCAGATATGAGTGTTCCGTGTACAAGCTGTACAGCAAAGTGCTGTAAAAACTATGACGTATTTATTGATCATGAAGATTTGAATATTTCAAAGGATTTATCATTTATTAAAAAAATTGAATATGATAAATCCTTTGGTTATGTTCCTAAATTTATTTTATGGGAAGGTGATAAAAAGAAAAAATGGGTTCTTTGTTTAAACAACCCAGACAAAGTTTGTCAATTTCTAAAAGATGATAGATGTTCTATCTATGAAATTAGACCTTTGATTTGTAAAACTTACCCACACTTTGTGGATAAAGACAAGATTAAGACTATGAAGAATCTTTGTCCAGTAAAATGGAATTTAAGTAAAGAACAGGAATCAGAGTTGAAGTTAAATTATGAAAACCTTTTAGTAAATTTTCTAGCATTTGAAACTATTTGTGACCAATGGAATAAAATTGTTACAAAAGAGGATAATTTGGAAAAATTTCTTATATTTGTAAAAAACTATCAATTCATATGATTATAGATCGTAAAAATAAATACAAAGGTTACCTCAATATTGACGAGATAACTTATAAAACAAAGTCTGGTAAAGAAGGCAAACGAGAACTTATGGTTCGTCAAAATGCTGTTGCTGCTCTTCTTTACAATACTGAAACAGAAAAGTATATTCTTATTTCACAGTGGCGTCCAGGTTCGGCTTCTGATATTGTTGAAATTGTTGCTGGAACACTTGATAAACCAGGTGAAGATCCAAGAGACGCAATGACTCGTGAAATTGATGAAGAAGTTGGATACGCAACTGATACAATTAAATTGATTGATGAATGTTATATGTCACCAGGTGGATCAAGTGAGGTAATCACTATTTACTTCTGTGAAGTATCTAAAAAGATTGGTGCTGGTGGTGGAGTTCCTGGTGAACTTGAAGAAATTGACACAATTGAAATGGATCGTGAAGAGTTAATGACAACACGTTTTAAAGATGCAAAAACAATCATTGCCGTAAATTGGGCAAGATATAATCATAAAGTGTAATGAGATTAGATAAACTAAAAGAACCATATGTTATTATACTTATTGGTCCACCATTAAGTGGTAAAACAACTTGGATTAGAAAAAACTTTGAACCAGGATCTTTTGAACTTATATCAAGAGACGAAATCGTTCTAGATCTACACGGTAATGGAGATTATAATACCGCTTTTAAAACCGTTGATCAAAAAGAGGTTGATAGAATACTTGTTAATAAAATCTTAGCATCTGCTAAGGAAAAAAAGAATGTCATAATTGATATGACTAATATGACTTCAAAAAGAAGAAAATATAATCTTTCTTTCTTTGATGATGAATACTACAAACTTGCGATTATATTTCCAATTCTTAAAGATGAAGAATATATTGCTCGTGATAAGAAGAGAACTGAGGAAGAAAATAAAAGCATACCAATGCATGTTATTAAAAACATGATATCTTCTTATCAACCGGTGAGTAAAGAAGAAGGATTTAATTCGGTAATTTCAGCTAAATTTTAATATGTCAAAAAAAATAACAAAAATGAAAAATTTATCAATTGATCAAATTTTAGCACACACACAGGATGCTATACTGGCATCTGGAAAAAAATTCCATGAAATTCCAAAAGAAGTTATTGAAGGATTTCTTAATGAAATGGGACTATCAATGGAGCAGGCAAAAAAAGTGTATAAACATCTTAAAGGTGAGTATAACGACACAAAAAATTCAACTCCGGTAGATTCTCCTGTTCATACACCAACTGTTGATCATTATACTGAGAAGATCAAAAATCCTAGGAAAAGTGTTTTTGGTGAAATTAAAAAGATTGCATAATTTGTTTGTGAATACAAATATTTTTGTTATATTTGTATTCACAAACAACTTATATCCATGTTCAACCAAACCAGAATTCCGACCTTAGGTAAAACAGTTTCTATTATACTAATAGTTTTATTGGTATTATTTCTAATATCAAGTGGACTATTTCTATCAGTTGCTATTTTCTCAGCCGCTGTTGTACCACTGACTTGGGTGTGGGGTCTAATAACCGGACAATCCTATGATCGTGTTTGTGATAACTCTGAAATTATCTACCGACTAAATAAAATTGGTCAATGGACTATTGTTATTGGTATTGCAATCTGCTTAATAGGTCTAGTATTCTTTTGTTTGTTTTAACGACCTTGACCTCTGTATGGCTTTTTATAGTTTTTACAGTTTTTACTATTTGAGTTTTTCTTTTTAGAGTGTTTGCCCAATTTTCTTCTAGTCTTATTAAGATAAGACCTAACGCTTGTTGTTGTTGTTTTTGCCATTTCTTCTCATTATTTTTAGTATATATTTTTATTTTGTAATAAATTTTCGTATATTTGTAAAACAAACAACGACAACTATGGACTTCATAACATTCAATACTCAAAATACAAAATTTGTAGATGGTGAATTCATTAAGAATGATGATATTACTGATAAAATCTACGAAGATGGATCATTCACTTTGGATGACCAGTGGATGTCATTTGATTGCAACGGTGTTTCTATTGTAGTTGATTATGAAATCAGTGTATCTGGTTCATCATCTTATGATAGTGGTGACTACTGGACTGCTCCAAGTTCTGATGTTGATGTTGATAGTGTTGATATTTCCGTTACTGCGGTTAGTATTGATGAATATGAGGTTGAATTAACTTCTGATCTAAAAAAAGTTTTTGAAAATTTAATTAATAAAAGTTTATGAAATTTAAAAGAATTTTAAGATATCTATTTTATACGATAAAAGAAAATCGTGGTAAAACGATTATGCTATTATGTGCAATTGCGCTACTATATCCTATTTTCAATTGTAACTATGATCTGAAAGAACAGGTGAAGGTTATTACATCATTTAAATATGGTGTTAATACTTGTTATGTCTATTATAGTGAAAACAGTTTTAGTGTTTTAAAATTTGATAAGGAACAACCTATATCACCAGATGGGTATCTAACAAAAGATAAGGATAATTTTTGGCTTATTTTATCTTGGATTGGATTTGTAGTATTATGTATTATCTTATTAGTTGCTACTTTTCAAGATGATGATGATGCAAATTGGGAATTTACGGGAAGATGGGCCCATGTTTTACACAGAGATATAGTCTGTGAATTTGAAGATGATATCTACTACTATATTCTTGATAACAAATTATTGTGTAAGTCTGATACTCAATTAACTAGATTACATGATCTAGTTAATCGATATATAAAATATCCAAATTTATTTATAGAATTTAAAGGAACAAAACAAAAAAAAAGGAACAATAAACTTGAAGAAATTTTAAGCGATGTGTAAATTTTTTAAATCAATTTTTTAAACTTATATCTTATATAAGATATATTTATTATGTGTATGAAATCAAATATCTATGGTATGAATGAGGCTCAAATTAAGAGTTTCTTTAAGCAGAGTATTATGAATGGTACATATAAACGAGTTCTAAAATCTAGAACATTAAAGAGTTCTAAATATTTACAAAAGATTGCTAAGGAATCTTTAAATGAATTTGAGGAAATGACTAAGAATTTAGAGACTACTATCAATTCACCGACTAAAAGGTGGAAATACCTTGTAAAAAATATTTAAATTATGACTTATCCTGAGCCGGGAAGACTTTATCTACATTATAAAGGTGGAATATACAAAGTTATTTTTCTATCTAAACAAACCGAAACTGGAGAAATTTTGGTAAATTACCAGTCAATAATTTTCGGAACTTATTTTTCTAGACCACTTGATTCTTGGAATGAAAAAACAATTGATGGTCAGGATAGATTTCATCCTCTAGGCACATCTACATATAATGTGGGTTAAAATAAAGTGTTTCTTTGGATTTCATGACTGGGAATATTCTTCTTGGGAAGATGAAGTTGATACATTTTATGGTATTGATACAGATACTATAGATCATTTAATAGAAAGACAATATCAATTTCCTTCAAGATTTTGCCAATGTTGCTTTAACAAGCAAAAAAGACATATAGTTGATCTTGGTCGAACTATTTTGTGGGAAAATACAGATAAATTAACATTAAAGGAAATAAGACAAAAAAAATTAAAAAATTTATTAAATGAATAATAGTGAATTAATAAGTTTCTATACAGTCATTTTCATAATATTTTTTATTCTTATAATGTTAAGAATGGTTGTTTTTAGAAATAGTGCATCTGCATCATTTCTTATGAGAAGAAAATGGAATAATCTAAACTGGAAAAAATTATTTAAATACTGGGCTATTATTCAATCATTTATTATCCTATCTAAAATAGATAGTTTATATGATGATTTATTTTTTGTTATTGCAACTCCGATAATATTGATTTGCTTTCTACTTGTGCATACTTTTACATATAGTGTAGCACCAAATGTAGAAAAGGGTGAAGACCTTCTATTACAACAAAAGGAATTTGAGGATTATGAAAAATCTTTTAATCGTCAAAAGAAAATAGATAAAATAATTAAGGGTTGGTAGATCTTTTAATAATTGAATCAAGATTTATAATGCTTCTATCATCCTTATCAGTGGAACTAATATATTTCTTAACATTATCATCTATCATTTCAGGTTTCAAAGGCTTATTAAATATTGAATTGTTGGAAAATCTTTTTGGACTTTTAACTCTCATTATCTTTAAACCTGGATTATTTTTAACTAACCAATAAGGTATTTTAATCCAATTAAATCCTTCCATATTATCTAAGGGTTCTAGTATTTGTATTTGTGATTTGGGTAAAATAACTTTATACGGTAAAAATGTATATGGCACTTTACCATCTGCGAAAAACGATCTTGTATCTTCTCTTTCTTGTAGATTTAAAACAGTTATTGTTTTTTCAGACTCTTCAATAATCATATAAGCACCAACAACAAACTTATCAAGTGGATCATATATTGACATATAAAAGTCATAATCTGTTGATTCACTCTCATTAAATCTTTTTAAGTATTTCATATTATTAGTTTTCATCATATTCACTATCTTCTTCGTCTTCATCCATAAATAGTGATTCAAGATAATCAACTACATCCATATATCCATCATACAGACCCCATTTTTCATCTAAGTAAGCAGCAATTTCATTTGACATTTCTTCAACAGCTAAACTATCATCATTAGCAACTTCCATGAATTTAGACTTTAAATCTTCTAATCCATCATATAGATCAAAATCTTTTTGAGACAACCATTGTTGAAATTTATCCCAATGTGATTCATATCCTTGAGAATCAAACTCTTCGTATATTTTTAAGTATTTCA
This sequence comes from Chloridella minuta, assembly GCA_032273045.1. Taxonomy (NCBI): domain Eukaryota; class Xanthophyceae; order Mischococcales; family Pleurochloridaceae; genus Chloridella; species Chloridella minuta. Next base: position 11,570 of record JAUKPQ010045815.1, on the reverse strand, counting down.
TAGCAGTTATCTTTTTTAGTATATATTAAACTTTTAAGCATCTAATTTATATAAATTTTGTTGTTTGTTTGTGAGTTCAATTTACCGTAGTTTGTTATTTTCTTCTCAAAGAATATTGAACTCACTAAAATAAAACCTCTCTTGAAAAAGAGAGGTTTTATTTTTTTTATAAAAAAATATTACTATATTTGACATATGAATTTTATAGATCCCGAATTTATTACAATTGCAAATTTCATAATTCCTAAAATCATTATATCAACTATATGTGGATTAATAATTGGTTATGACCGAGAGATTAAACAGAAAGTCGCCGGAATTAGAACCAATATCCTAATATGTGTTGGTTGTACTATATTAACATCACTATCATTTTACTTATCAAAAGATAATCCAAATATAGATCCAACTCGTATAGTAGGTCAGATTATAACAGGTATCGGATTCTTAGGAGCTGGTGTGATTATGAAGCATGATGATAAGATAATTGGTGTAACTACTGCCGCATTTATTTGGATTGTTAGTGCTATTGGTATTCTGATTGGATCAACAGGTAGTTTTATGCTACCTATTTTATTGACACTTGGACTCTTATTTATAAGTCGTGTTTTTGAAAAATTTGAAAATTACCTTAAAAAATAATTTATAACATATAATAGATGAAACTAGAAATCGAGCGCAAATTTCTCTTAAAATCATTACCCAATATTAAATTTGATCAGGCAGTTAAAATAGAGCAATATTATTTTAAAAATTCATCCGGCATTTGGGAAAGGGCTAGAACTTGGGATTCCTCAAATGGTGATTTTAAATTCATTCACACAATTAAGAAAAGTGTTTCTAAAGGTGTTAATATTGAAGATGAATATGAAATGTCAAAAAGTGAATTTAAAGAATTCAAAAACAAATGCCTTTCTGGTAAATTTGAGGCAAGATTTATAGAAAAAGTTCGTTACATCTATAACGATTCACCTCTTTATTGGGAAGTTGATTTATTTGGCAATGATTATAAACTTATAATTGCTGAAATAGAAATACCTAAAAAAACATATAAACTAATTATACCACAATTTATAAAAGATGTGAGTTTAATGGAAGTAACCGGTTTGAAACAATTTAATAACCGTAACCTTTCTATTAAAATAAAAAATACTAAATAAAATGAGTTTAGAACTTAGAATGTTTGGAATGGTGCCTTATAATATTTCACCAATTCAGCAGGGAATACAATTTGGACATGCCGTAGTTGATTATGGTCAAAGGATGAAGTATCTTGGAGAACATAATCAATCACTAAATACACAATACAACGATTGGGCTGATAATTGGAAGACGTTTATAATCCTAAACGGGGGAACAACAAATAATAAAATTGTTGATGGTATTTATTCCGGATCTTTAAATAATCATAAAGAAACTTTAGATAAAATTGGTATTTATAATATTGGTTTTAATGAACCAGATTTAGGTGACCAATTAACATCAGTTGTATTTATTGTTGATGAAAGAGTATTCAATAAAGATAAATATCCTAATTTTAGATTTAAAGAAAAAAATCAAATAGATTTTAATAATCCAATTTTTTTTGATGAAAAAGAGAAATCAGATTGGAATCTCTGGGTAGAATCAATTGGTGGTGAAAAGAATTTACATCTAAGAAATTTTCTATCTAGTTTTAGATTAGCATAACTGTTACAAATAACTATGCAAATAAAAATAAATAATGAAATATTTAATTGTTCAGATGGTGGTGTTCAACTATCATTTGGATCACATGCTAGTATTCATTTAAATTTTGACTTAAATAGTTATCCTACTTATGAGAAATTCTTTGTAAAATTACATGAAAGTAGTAATAAATTTTCAATAATTTCCTCAAAATTCGTAGCAGAAGGAACAAGAATAAAAACTTTAGATATTGATTTTAGAAATAAAAAGATGAATATTTCATTTCATTGCCAAGTTCTAAATACAACCGAACCCTCAATGAGAAGAGAAGAAGCTATAAACGAGATATTATCTAAAACTTTTGATAACAACTAAGATATAAAATAGACAATATATAATTAATATGGAAAAAGAGACACAAGACAAAAACTACAAAGACTTAGACATCAAAAATGCACTAAGTGACGATGAAGATGATTTGGATGATACTTTCAAACAAAAGAAAAATCAAGGATCTTCTAAAACACCTATACTAGACTCTTATAGTCGTGACTTGACTAAACAAGCCGAAGAAGGAAAACTCGATCCTATCGTTGGTCGTTTAAAAGAAATTGAAAGAGTTTCTCAAATTCTATCAAGACGTAAAAAGAATAATCCAATTCTTATTGGAGAACCAGGTGTGGGTAAATCAGCAATTGCTGAAGGTCTTGCCCTAAAAATTGTCCAAAGAAAATGTTCAAGAGTTCTTTTTAATAAAAGAGTTGTTACACTTGACTTAGCATCTATGGTTGCTGGTACTAAATACCGTGGTCAATTTGAGGAAAGAATTAAAGCACTTATGGGTGAGTTAGAAAAAAACCCTGATGTTATTCTTTTCATCGATGAAATTCATACAATGATTGGTGCTGGTGGAGCTTCTGGATCACTAGACGCATCTAATATGTTTAAACCAGCTCTTGCTCGTGGAGAAATTCAAATTATCGGAGCAACCACAATCGATGAATATCGTAAGCACATTGAAAAAGATGGTGCTCTTGAAAGACGTTTCCAAAAAGTTATGGTTGAACCAGCAACTGCTGATGAAACAATTGAAATACTTGGAAATATCAAAGATAAATATGAATCACATCACAATGTTCATTATACAGAAGATGCTATCAAAGCATGTGTTGAATTAACTAATCGTTATATGTCTGAGAGATTTTTACCAGACAAAGCAATTGATGCACTTGATGAAGCAGGATCTAGAGTACATATTTCAAATATTGTAGTTCCTAAAGAAATTACAGATGTTGAACAAAAACTACAAGATATCAAAGACAAAAAGACAGAAGTTGTTAAAGGTCAACGATATGAAGAAGCAGCTAAACTAAGAGACGTTGAAAAACAACTTCAAAGACAATTAGAAGAAGCTCGTAAAAAATGGGATGAAGATTCTAAAGAGAATAAACAAACAGTTTCAGAAGAAAATGTTGCTGAAGTTGTGTCAATGATGACAGGAATTCCTCTTCAGAAAGTTTCTCAAAATGAGAATAAGAAATTATCTCAAATGTATGATATACTATCTGGTAAAGTTGTTGGACAAGATGACGCTGTTAAGAAAATTGTTAAAGCAATCCAGCGTGGTCGTGTTGGAATGAAAGATCCAAACAAGCCAGTATTCTCAGGAATACTTATTGGTAACTCTGGTGTTGGTAAAACAGAATTAGCAAAACAATTGGCTAAATATCTTTTTGATTCAGAAGACGCTTTAATACGATTAGATATGTCTGAGTATATGGAGAAGATTTCATTAACCAGAATTCAAGGATCTGCTCCAGGATATGTTGGATATGAAGATGCAAATGTACTTGATAAGATTAGAAGAAAACCTTATTCAGTTGTACTTTTTGATGAAATTGAAAAAGCACATTCAGATATATTTAATCTATTCTTACAAATGCTTGATGAAGGACATGTAACAGATTCACATGGTAGAAAAGTTAGTTTTAAAAACTGTGTTATTCTAATGACATCAAATGTTGGTACAAAGATTATTAAAGATTTTGGATCAGGAGTAGGATTCACAACAAAATCAAGACTTGATAACTCTAATAATGATGTTAAAACAATTTTGGAGAAAGAACTTAAAAAGAAGTTTGCACCAGAATTTATTAACCGACTTGATGAAATTATCTATTTCAAAGACCTTGGTAAAGATGAAATTCTACAAATTATAGAACTAGAACTCAGTAAAACTATCAAACGAGGAACTGAACTAGGATTCAATCTACAAGTAACTGAGGCATTAAAATCTCATCTTATTGAAGTCGGATACGATCCACAATACGGAGCTAGACCTCTTAAAAGAGCTCTCCAAAAATGGATTGATGATTATGTAACCGAATTCATAATTGAGAAGTCACCAAAAGAAGGTTCGACTTTGATTATTGACTATGATAAAGAAGGAGACAAATCTGTTGTTTTAGAACCAACCGAAATTAAAAAATCTTCTAAGAAAAAACCTAAAGATGATTAAAATAAAAAACCACTCAAAAATTTGAGTGGTTTTTTTATTTAGTTAAAACAACAAATTAAAAAAATACTATAATTTAGTATATGAAATTACTTTATGTATTTATAACTCATCAAAAAAATTTAGAAAATTGTTATTCAAGAATTTCTACTATGATGAATAACTCTGATT